>JAQFZM010000033.1:0-75611 GCA_034695785.1 Galumna obvia
TTAAATTAATGTTATATTTTTGTGGCAAATATTTATTATAAAATGTGTGACTAATTTCCAAATGTTTGTTCCTATGAATTACATTGAAATTTGTCCAAGGGAAAGGGAAGGGAAGGGAAGGGAAGGGAAGGGAATGCAAGTTATTTTTAAGGGAAGGGAATTGAAAATCCTAACTTTTTCGGACTCTATTATGGATCCCTTAAACCTTAAGTGTTTGGAAAATAAAATTCAGGGAAGAGAAGAGTTGAACTAATTTTAAATAACTTAAACTCTAAAAGTAATCATTTATTATTAGAAATAAAAAATTAAAATATTTGCAAAGTTTTACCTAAACTTAAGAAAAGAAATCATTTAATTAATTGATTATTAAATGTCGCGTAAAATGAATTAATTTTAAATCAGATTTTGTATCAAAAATTTAATTATTTATAAATAACTGATTATTTCAAAATTCATTGAAAGAGTCGTTAGTTTTATTTGAAAGAAGTATAAGAAAAGCAAAGATATCAAAGAAGAGGTCAATTATGGATTTTGTGGCCAAAACATTCAAAGACAACCTCAATATCGATGAAAATGAGACCAAAGAATACTTCGAACGCAATAAAATGCGAATTATTGTTGGTTTCAGTGTATTTCTGGTCGAACTTCTTATCGTATTTTCATCGATCAGATCCGCCAATTGGCAGACCCGAGGATTTATTGGCAGAACTTTTTGCTTTTTATGGGTTGTCTTCGCTCTCATTCTTTTCGAAATTCTTCGATTCGCGGATCCCGTAATCAACAAATATTTGAAGAAAAAGAATAAATAAAGAAAAGTTCAGTTTTTACCAAAAGAGCATTTGTTTGTTGGAAACACTGAAATCAAAATTATTTTTTCCTTTAAATTGGTTTCAATAAAATTTTTTATTATTTGAATCAATACTCAATTAATTCAGACATTTTGACATTTCTTTAATTATATTAAAATTTTAGACGGATTTAAAAACTAAAAATTATTAAAATTTAATGAATAAAATGAAAATTAAATGAATACTAAAAATAATAAGATTTTAGTCAATACAAACCAACACTTCTTTTTATAAACTTTTGTTAAATTATTTCTTTTAAACTGCTTTCAATACTTTAAACATTTTTGAAAAACAAATAAATTCAAAATTAGAAAAATTTTTATATTAACTCAAATAAATGAATTATTTTAAGATTATTTAATTTAAATAATAAGAAATTATTTATTTTAAATAATTATTTGATTTATTTTGACCTCAATGTGAGTTAAGAGTCTCTTCATATGATAACTAAAGATAAAACCAGTGATCACACAAAGATTCGAATGGAGGTGGGGTGGACTGGGGTGAATGGGCAAGTGGGGAGGAGCCATTTTTTCCCATGATAATTTAGCTTTAATATTTTTAGGTATTTTAAGTTAGATAACTAGCATATATTTTGTTAATTTACAATTAAAGATAATTTGAAAACATTTTCTACTAAAAGTTGAATCTTTTGATATTTGACTATCCCTGGTTGATTGGTTATCCCTGAAATAGAAAATCTATTAAAAACAAAAATAATCTTTAATTCTAAATAAAGAAAAGTTCGTAACATTTATTCATTTTTTATACATTAATTGAAGTCTAATTTGGATTTAATTTCAAAATGAGTTTAAAAATATATTATTTTTGTTTAATTGTATTCATTAATATAATTCAAAGTAATTGCTTTTCAGGAATTGCAGACGAAGTGAAGAATTTGCCGGGACTTGACTTTCCTATCAATTATAAACACTATTCGGGTTATTTAAATTCAACTGACGATAGATTTCTTCACTATTGGTTCTTTGAAAGTCAACGAAATCCGGAAAAGGACCCTCTCGTACTATGGCTAAATGGAGGTCCTGGATGCTCCAGTGTGCTTGGTGCACTAACTGGTTAGAAATTATAAGTACTATAATTTTAATTGAAATAAAATTGTGTTCACTCAGAACAGGGACCTCTTCACGTCAAACATGACTCAAGAGAACTCTACCAAAACCTAAACTCTTGGAATTTAGAGACAAATATAATTTTCTTGGAATCTCCGTCTGGGGTCGGCTTTTCTTATAAAAGTGATAAGAATTATGCGACAAATGATAATGAAGTGGCAAGATCCAATTATGTGGCCCTCAAAAGCTTTTTTCAAAAGTTTCCTCAATTCAAAGACAATGACTTTTATATAACCGGAGAGAGTTATGGAGGGGTTTATGTTCCCACTCTTTCCATTGAAGTAATCAGAGGAGAGACTGACATTAATTTTAAAGGCTTTGCTGTTGGAAACGGATATTTAGATCAAAGTTTTTTAGGCAATTCTTTAATATTATTCGGTTATTATCACGGATTGTATGACTCAAAAGTTTGGAATCAATTAATTCAAAACTGTTGTAATAATGAAGAAGACATCAAAAAATGTGATTTTGTTAATAATCGTAATGAAAGTTGTTATTCATCGGTAAGGATGGCCTCCTCTTTCATTCACGAACCGGGACTTAATATATATAACCTCTACGCTAAATGTGAGGGACAGACATCTAATAAACTTAATAATTCTTTGAAATATTCGCGTCAATTCTTTGATCACAAACTTATGATTAAAAGTTTAAATTATAAAAACCAAAACCATTTAATTAAGAAACTGGAAGACAGTCCTCCCTGTGTTGATACCACTTTTGTAGAAAATTGGATAAATCAGGAAAATGTGAGGAAAGCCCTACACATCCCAGACTTTGTTGATCAGTGGTCGGCCTGTAGTCTCACTGTAGAGATGGGTTACACTAATCTCTATAAAACAATGAAACCTCAGGTCTTAGAATTATTGTCATCCGATAAGAATCTGAAGGCTATGATATATAATGGAGACGTTGATATGGCGTGTAATTTCCTTGGTGATCTCTGGTATATAATCCTATTTCATTAACTTTTCTTAACATTTATTTTTAATAAATAATAGGTTTGTCGAAGATTTAAACCGAGAGTTGATTCAAGACTACAATATATGGCACTTCAATAAACAAATCGCTGGTTATTATAAAGTTTATGATAGATTGGCGTTTGTAACTGTACGAGGATCTGGTCATATGGTACCCACAGACAGAGCCGGAGCCGCTTTACTTATGTTCAAAACATTTGTTGAAACTAAAACCACAACTTTTAAACTTTAAAATCAATTAAGACTTCATTTTTATTAGACTCACATTTTGTTTATTTTTTCCAAATATTATAATATAATAATTATATTGTTTTATATCCTTTGAATAAAGTTTTTCGTTTTACTATTATTTAAGAAAATATTCTTCGAATTTATTGAATTTTTACAAATTTTTATGAAAACATATTTTAAGGGAACAATAGTTTTGTGTCACAATATTTATGAATAATTCCTCTTATTTTTCATATTTGTGTCAAACATTTGTTCATCGATTCGTTGATTTTGTTTTGATTAGTAAGAAGTGTCTGAAGACGTGTCTGAAATAATGAGTTATTCCGAAAAAAGATCAAACGGTCAAAATTTATCACTTCCTCCGCGTTGGCTAAAGTGTCCGCGAAAGGGGGACTTAATCGCAGGTTTATATTTATAGATAATTGTTTTATAATAAACAAAATTATGCCTTAGTTTTCAATTTTTATGATTTGATTTGATTTTCAGGAAAATTCATACCATTTAAGACACCCCTCGACGACAAATATAAGTCACAGATTCCTCCCTCAGACTTATTCACTCCACAGATGTTTATAGCAATTGTTACCACTTATAAAGTACTGATCCAATGATATTAACATTATTTAAAAGAATTGTTTGAATTGAAGGTGAAATTAGGTCTTTGGATTGATCTCACCTTTACTTCTCGTTTTTACAACAAAACTATTATCGAAGAAAAGAATATAAATTATTGTAAATTTCAGTGCAGAGGGTATTCAATATATTATCTCTAAGTTTTCATATAATGTTTACCCTTTTAATGATAGACACGACGAGTGTCCGACTGTACAACAGACACAACTGTTTGTAAATTGTTGTGCGAATTATATATCGAAAAATCCTTTGGATGTAATCGGCGTTCACTGCACTCATGGCTTTAATAGAACCGGATTTTTGATCTGTGCTTTTCTAATAGAGAAACACGACTGGAGTGTTGAGGCCGCTGTCGATGCCTTCGCCAAATCGAGAGCTCCCGGTATTTATAAAGAGTCATATATTAAGGAATTGTTTCGTCGGTACGGCGATGTCGATGACGCTCCACCCCCTCCTCCTCTTCCCAATTGGTGTATGGAATCAGATGATGCGGACCAATCTGAAGACGGTCTTCAAGACACTAATAACCATAAAAATAATCGTAATTTTAATAACCGAAAGACGTCTACATTTATGGATGGAGTCAATGGTGTCACTACTGTTACCGATATCTCTAAAATTAGAGAAATTCAACAAATATGTCAGAAAATTTGTAAATTTAAATTAAATGGGTTTCCGGGTTCTCAACCCGTTTCGATGGACATTAGAAATATAGCACTTCTTCAAGAAAAGGAATATATGGTGAGCTGGAAAGCGGACGGCACTCGTTATATGCTTCTAATTAATGGCGAAGACTCTTATTTTATCGATAGAGACAACACTGTCTTCAAAATAGAAGGAATAAAGTTTTTTAAAAGAAAGGAATTTCCAAATCATTTGGAAAATACTTTATTAGACGGAGAAATGATTTTAGATGTCGTGAATGGACAGAATATCGCCCGATATCTTATTTATGATATCATTAAATTTGAAACTCAAGAAGTCGGTGGAACTGACTTTCGAACTCGTCTTTTATGTATTGACAAAGAAATTATTGGTCCGCGAGAGAGGGCTAAAAAAGAATTAATTATTGATAGAAGTCGAGAACCGTTTGGAATCCGTAAAAAAGACTTTTGGGAAGTGAGAGATACTTACAAAATATTTGAAGAGAAATTTACAAAATGTCTCTCTCATGAAATCGATGGCCTTATTTTCCAACCGGTGGCCGACCCCTACATTGCTGGTCAGTGCAACGTTACTCTTAAATGGAAGCCTCCGACACATAATTCGGTCGATTTTAGATTAAAAATTATAGTCGACGATAGACCCGGAATGTTAAAGAAACCAATCGGTTATCTTTTTGTTGGGGGACATAACCCCCCTTTCGATCAAATGAAAGTGACAAGGGAACTTAAACAATACGACAATAAAATTATTGAATGTACTTATGATATGTCACACCGACAGTGGATTTTCATGAGAGAACGTACCGACAAGTCTTTCCCCAATAGCTATAAAACTGCTGTCGCTGTTTGTGACTCAATTAGGAATCCTATAAATAAAGAATATCTTTTAGATTACATCGAAAGCCGAGCCTTTAGAATATCATTTAAACGACCACAAGATGTCCGCTCATCTGCGGTCGATTCTGGTCTTATGCCTCCCCCTATGAAAGTGGCCCGAAGTTAACCAAAATTTAATTATTTAATAACATTTCGTTTTCAAATATTTCATTAAAAATAATCCATTTATTGTCTAAAAATGTATTATTTTGTCGTATAATCACTGATTTTCATTTAAAATTAAATTATAATTGTTTTCTAATTATATTATTTTCCAATAGATTTATGAATCATTTCTTTTTGTTTTTAATGTGACTATAAATAGAAAATTATGTCTTTTATAAGTGTTTTGCAAAATATTTATCTCAAAATTTTCCTCACATTTCAATTGAAAATCTCATTAAATTCACAGATAAAGGGTTTGCGAAGAGAGAGGCGAAAGTAGTCGCAACACAAATGTCTTGAGATCTCTTACAACGTCTTATATAATATACAATAATTTTTTCAAAAAAAAAGTTGAGACGAGAAAACATTCTATTCTTCTAATGGGGAGAGTATTCACAGACAGTCACAGATAGAGTGAGTCTCAAAACCAGTTTTTTGGTTCGTTTTTAGTCTGGAGTTCGATAATCGAAGGATTGTTTCATTTGATTCGACACATAAAGAGTGAGCCCAATGTAGGTGTGAAACACTGATCAAAATCAAAATTTCGAATCTTTTCAAGGATTTTAGCGAAAGGTGAACAGCACTGGTGAACAGCACTGATGAACAGCACTGGTGAATAGCACTGCCATTTCGCAGTTTTTCGGCTGACGAGTCCCGGATTTTCAACTTTGATTCTATGCTCTGATTTTTGTTATTCTAAAAAATGATGAAATTTTTAATTATTGGATGATATGATAAAACTCTTAAACAATTAATAGTTTTAAACAATAAAACAAAAACAAATTTAAGTAATTCTTAATTCAAATTTCTTTTTATTCGGAGAATATTTTAAAGATTAAGTCAAAGAATGCAAAAAATTGAAGCGAAAAACAAAAGAACCCAAAGATATGTAGAGATATAGGAGAGGTTTGCGCACATCTTCAGGTATTAGTTCAGCGACCCTTAATTTCTTAAAATCTTCGACAATGATTTTATCTGAAAGGACTGGCATAGGATAGGATCAACTTTTCTCGCAAATCAAGTTTTTGAATATTCAAAACTTTTTTTAATGCAATCAATAATATTTTCAAATAGAAATTTTAGTCATTTATTAGTGAATAAAAACAAATTATTTGACTCTTTCTTTAAAATAATTTTAGTTTAATATATAATTTAATTAAAGTATATATTTGTTGTTATAATTTATTTTCAGATCAAAACAAATATTTCTGATATTTACTCGATATAAATGATAGCAATAAATAAGCGGAAAATAATCACAAAAATCTATAATAAACTAAAGTATGAAAAATTGAATATTTATTACAATTTATTCAAAAATGAATTCAAACTGGAATTGAATTCCAAGTAATGGGTTTTGTCGGGTGTTATAAATGAATTTCTGTTGCAATTACTGACAAACTCTTCAAATATTTCAGTCCAAAGAAAAGGTATAATAAGTTAACGATAAGAATACTTTTATTTTAAACTTTTAGTGCCTAAAACTTTCCATTTTCGGCGGTCACCGCAGGCTATTTCGTGGTAGTGGTGACTCTCTTCAGTGTCATTTAGCGGCACCCCTTCTATTCAGACTTTCAAAAGCAAATATTATCCTTGAAGTGAACGTAGACTTTAGAGGAAAGTATGTAAAGCGTAGTTCGAACCCTAAATAAGAATTTTTCGCATAAATATTCTCAAAAAGGATAGAAAGAGAGGAGAGAGAGAGAGAGAGAGAGAGAGAGAGAGAGAGAGAGAGAGAGAGAACAGGAAACAAATAGTTGGCTACAAATATTTGACACAGATATAAACGAAGAGCGCGAATCTGAATATTGATTTGAATGACCACTACATTGGGTTTCCTTCAATAAATCGGAGGCTCTCTTTGATAGGCTTTGATAGGCTATCAGTGAAGGATTGGGATCACCAATAAGTTGACCAATAATTTCATATCGAAAGTGAGATATTTTTAGAAAAATATTTTTATCGCGAAAAAGTTGCAATACATGTACTCATTGTTTATTCGTTGACCCTTTTCTCCCCATTTGAGTGACCAATAAGACCAATACTGGTCTAAATGGTAGTGACTGACAATACAAAATGTAAACCAATGCTGTCCAATGCTGTCCAATGCACTCGAATTTGTCTAAAACTATGTTCTTTACTCAACTGTTTCTTCTTAATAACGCCCTTTCAATAAGCATTTGATTAGTGAACGGTCTCTGAGTAGTAGTCAATGTCCTGATTATCCTTTATTAAGATCTCAATTCCCAAATCAAATGGACATCAAACCAGTGGTCATTTGTTGACCAAAAGGTTTCTGACCTCATGTTTTGTGTTCAAAGTATAAAAGCTTTAAAACAACGATTTTTGAAACTCATTTGTTTTTACAGTTGATTAGAGACACGACTCGACATTAATTGTCTCGAATTCCAAATTGTTTTACATAAAAGTGCGAACCATTCAAATGAGTCCTCCGTTCAAATGTAAGTCTCTTTACTTATTCTTTGAATTCCTTCGAATAAATTGATTTAATCGATAGAAAAGAATGAAAAGGTTTTCAATCAAATGATCACAACTTGTTTTCCAATTTGTTGTTTGTTTGAAGTCATTTCTAAGTTCAACACTTGTTCTCAAAGAGAAAAAACTATAAAACTTTACGTAGTCTTAGATATAGAAGAAGTAAAATATTCAGTGATCTCTGAACTGTTCATAAAAAGTTTTGAATGACTTTTCTTAGAAAAACTGATTGCAAGAGCTTTCAGTTGATTTAAGTGGAGTTCAGGAATATTTCTAATAATTTCTATCGAAACTCAAATTTTAATTTTTATTTCTAAAGACTTTTGAACGCAAAGAATCAAAAGTATAGTAAGAGATGAGATGAGGAGCGGTCGATGAATTCGTAGTCATCGGTTGCGTCACAAGAGAGTCATTATAATTACGGTATAATTACTATTGAAAAGCGCTGTAAGAGATTCTCAGTTGTGTTGCGCTTATATTTTGCGCCAATACCTGTGCCGTCAGTTTGGGCGCCAAATCTAATCACAATATATGAATAGTTTAGGTTTGAATCGTGCAAATAGTTTTCTCTTTGGGGTTTGTGAAGAAAACCTGTTTGCAAATCTCATTTGAAAGGCCCACCACTAAAATTGAGGCAAATTCCAGTGTTTAGGCCAACCCTGGCGTTCAGTTCTTTGTATTGTGAATTGGTGTGGAGTCGTGCAAACCGGTTGTTGGGCACGAAATTCCCATACTCTTACCATACTCTTCCCATACTCACATACTCTCGTCAAAGGACCACTTCAAGAGTACTAACGCTCTGCCAATGAGTGAACGAGTGCTGTAAAAACTCGTTGGGTTACTGGCGTTACTCAAAAAGCAGTGCCAGTGCAGGACAAGTCCAACTTAGAGCTAGTGGTCCGCCAACAGTCCCGCTCTCTCTCTCTCTCTTTCTCTCTGTTTTCTCCTGATTTGAAAATCGCTCAAAACGTTGTTTCACTACTTCTCTATCGCTATTTCATAGGAATGAGTCGTTTTGAGAACAACTTATGCTTTGGGTTTTAGTTCACTTCAGTGGCTTCACATGCTTTCAGTGAATACAGACTGACTGTGCACTGACTGACTGCAGAGAGTGTGTGCCTCCACTACCAGTGCTCTCAACAAAACTGCGTCTAAATTCGTTATTTTCAGTTTTCAGGCTTTTTATCGTCAAATTGAGTCTATTTTCACTTTATTTCAAACATTTCTCTCTATTAGACGACAACAGACGACAACCTGTTGTGCAATAAATATATACTTTCATTTCGTTTATCATTTTGTCTGAAAGTGCTCTAAACAACTGTCCAAATAAGTGGTCAACCGATGGCCCAATGGATTATATGATTGCCTGTTGTGGATGATTGTGCCTCTAGTCCTGTTAAATAACATTCATGACTAGATCCACACTCATCCATGGCTTCAATCACTGCCATCGAAGGCCGAATCGACAAAAGACTAATCAATGGATTCTTTGTTTCCTTTGGTTTAAATCTATTTGACTTCCAAACAATGGTTGATATAACCGAACACTATTTCATTACTTCTCACGATTTCATACTTTGAGTTGAAATAAATTCGCGGTTTTATTAAAATCGTTTCAAATTATTTGATTTCTTAAAATTTAATCCTTTAATCAAATTTAAAAAGTATTGAAAAATATCTTAAAAACATAAAAAAAGTGAAACATTGAAACGACCACTAAATACAAAATCGTATCATTTGTTTGAAACAAAACTTTATTACAAAATATTTGAAATCATTTTTCAAATTAATTTTTGGTTTAATATTATTTTGTTTGACTATAATATAGTGTCCTTTAATGCATTCCTGAGTGTTATTACTTTTATTCACTGAATTTGCGATTTCTTTGGTTCAGTCAAACTTCTTTAGGACTGTTGACGTATGTCTGGTGTCAAACCTATAATTAAGGCTGAATTCAGGTTTTTTTAAACAAATGTCTCATAAGATATTGGAATCATTTTCGATACAATTGATTGGATTTCTGTGGAAATTAAGTTTAAATAAGTGGTTAAAGGACTGATTTAACCTAATTTGTCGTTTACTTAATTTGTCAATTGGTTAGGCTTTCCAACGGCGCTCTATAAAAGCACCTGCAAAAAGTACTGCCCTCTCGGGGTATGCATTCAATACAAACGACGGGACACTAATCTCTGAAAATTATTTTTATGGAGTTTTTAATTCGACGAATAAAATATAAAAATAAAATATTTTTGAATAAATTATAGTTTTATTAAATGAATTACATTTTGAGCACAATTTAGGCAGAATGTGAGCTCACCCGGTGAATGGTGCCCGGTTGATGTAAGTGTTCCGCTCTTTGCGGTATCGAAACGACATTCATCACCGGGTAAACATTCATCCGGGCCGGTCCACTCTAACTCATCCCTAAAATTATTGAAATCACCTAAACTTAAACTATTGACTTAAAGATGACATAAATGGCGTTATCTCTCGTCAAGAGTTTGAATTAAAAACTTTAAAAAGTTTTATCATTTATTTAATTATATATTTAGAAATTCTGATGAATTGATCTTCAAATCAATTTTTTAAAACAAAAGATTTATTTTAAGGTAAATAAAAGTAATTTAACGGAAATATTTGAAATAAACATTTTTAACGCTTAAATTAACGAATTTTTATCCGTTTTAGAAGTATTTATACGATGACTACCGAAGCCTTGCAATTATGTTTTCTCTGCACTCAAATTAGAGGCAGAATTATAGCCCTCAAGAAATGGTTTGAAGACAACAAACATTTGCTTAAATGTATTGAACATAAAGAAATCGAACAGAAATGGATTGGATTTAATTTAAATTTTATCGTTAATTCTGTTAATGATATCATTGATTCAATGAATAAACTGAAAAATAGTGTCATTAAAATGGATAAATTGGAGCCGATTTACGGGAAACTCATTAAATCCGAAATAACATATTTTACGGAAGAGTGGCATAAATTTATTGAACCAAAACTGAAGAATATCTATAGCGCCGATCAAAAACATGTTAATATCACTAAAGATTTATATGATTTGAATGAATTGAATAGACTTGAGATTTCGTTGATTAACAACAATAATATCGTTACACAACTCCAAGAATGTATTAAAAGTTCGGCAGATGAGGTCATTCAAATAGAAAGCGGCGCTCAAAATGCTTTTATGGAAGTAAAGAGTGGCAAAAGACGAATAACTCGAGCTAAACAAATTCAGAAATTGTTCAACTGTTCAAAAATCATGTCTTTTATAATTATATGTCCTCTAATAGTTATTATAACTATAATAGCACTCATTTTTTTTGCTTTAATTTTGAAATTCTTTTAATTTTTAATAAAATGAATTAAATTATAAAATTTCTTTTCATTAAATATTATCCACATTTTGAAAGACTTTACTTTTAGTAATATTATGAGCAATACATCAGTTTTTCCGATCGCTTTAATCATTTTCATAGAGAGAATCTGATTGATACTTATCTGAAGTGGTCTTCGTCTCTAAATCAGTGATCACATCGTTTTTGATGGTCTGAACGGTGTTGTCTTCGGGCGGAAGTTCATCTGATTTGGCAAACATATTGAAATCTGTTGATCTACCCGTAGTCACTTTCTTTGAAGTTTGGTTTTCATTGTCTCTCTCTAATGATCTGTTCTGTGCATCAGTTCTTCTCTTTTTAATATATATATAACAGTAAACCGATAATGAAATCACAATTAATAGGACAACGAATCCAATTATAACATAAATTGTTACAAAAAAAGAAGACTCACTATCTTTGGATTCTGGTTCTGTAATTGTCGTCAAGAGTTGATCTTTTAATGTAATCATTTTAAGTTCTTTCCTTAAAATCAGTTCAATTCAGTTATTTTCAATTTTTAATTAAAGGCGCGATCTTTCGATTAATATAATTATAACAATTAATAAATGTTTAAATACTAAATATAATCTACAATATATAGACTAGAGTCTAGTCATTAGACCCAATATAGACCTGTAGGTCATAGCATATGCACACTATTCTAGACTTAAACATTATTTAAAGAGTGAATGTTGTAAAATGTTTTCATGAAAACCATTAATAAAATTTTCTTTGATTTAACTACTAATCAATAAAATGGAATCATTTGTCAAAATAGTTATAAGCGTTGAAAACAATTTAAGTCAAATAAAATAGAAATATTTCATTGATTTTAAGTATTTCGTGTTTTCATAGATTTTAAGTATTCGTGACTTCAATAAATTAATAAACAAAAGTTTAAAACCAGAAATAAATTCAATTGATTTCAAACATAAGAAGAAATGATTTTCTTTAAATTCTGTCTTAAATTTTATCTTTTAAATAGTATTATTAAGGCTAATATAACCAATATAAGTTAGCTACTAACATAATAACTTTATCCGGAAGTCTAGAAATCAATTTTTAAAAACTTATTAATATTCAAAGAATAGTTTCTTAACTCATTTGATATTCTTTACGAATAAATCATTAAAAACATATTTAGTCACAAAAGATATTAAGTCGGAAGTGAGTCAATTGATGAACAGTTAATCTTCAAATCAATGGTTTTGTGACAAAACAATTATATCTAAACTATCAGAAGACGTGATTTTGTTACGGTTATAGACTTTTGTGATTTTAGAGACGATACTTATATTAAAAATGTGTCAAACTTTGGTTTATTTAAAAAAGGTGTTAATCCATAGTAAATGAAAATCAAAATATTCAAAATTGAGATCTCATTCAATGAACTTTTTTTTTAATATTCTAAGTCCTCGAGTATTATCACTCTTATAATAGAATTGTTGTCCGAATTTAAGGGAATTTAAATTTTTAATCAATTAATATAACACTAAATTAAGTTAATTAAAAGTTTAAAACAAAAACAAATTAAGAGATAATTTGTATTGACTTTGAGAGAGAAATACAAAGTATTTTTGAATGATAACCACAATTAAGTATATAATAGTAATAAAACATTTGATGAAATAATTAATGAATAAAAAGTTCTGCAAACAATCCAATAGTTGTTCGCAAAGCTTTTCAATTGAAATCAATGTTAAACTTTAATTAAATTGAAAATACTTTCAAAATAAAACACAAATTGATTATAAATTTAGAAAAGAAATGCACTTCAATTATAATCACTGCACAAGTATTTCAAATAATTAGAAAAAAAATATTTAACTATAAATTAATTCAATTGTTGTCAAAAAACTTCGGGTTTTTAGAGAATTTCACTTTAAATGGTTTTTATTATTGAAGAAAACATTAAAATGAATGAATGATTTTTTGTCAGAAATAATTGTATTTTTCCTCAAAAAATGTTTTAATTATTAATCAATAAAACAACTGAAAGATCGAACAGAAAAATAATATAAATCTGACATTAATTATACACTAATTCTCGTACCAAAAATGATTTCAAAGGGGATTTATTTAGTATATAAGAGTCTTTTAAGGGCGTCTTTCAACTTTTGCTCAAATTATAAGTCACTGATCGAGTGATACAATAAAAGTGTGAATTCTTAGATTTAAACATTAAAACAAATGATTACAATAACCAAAACAAAGTCAAAATCAATAATTAAATTCACTGATCGATCATTTATTAATAAAAACGATTTTCTTTTAGAAATCTTTTAAATAAAATTAAGATATTATTAAATCAGAATTTTAGGGAAATTTCTTTGTTCACACTTTTGTAACACTACTTCACAAACATTTCTGAATTTTTGTTATTTAGAGTATTTAAAAATCATTATTATTGTCCAAAATTCGATTTTATAGATTTTAATCAAAATTTGATTTCGAATAAAAATGTTTTCGTCTATAGAATCAAAGAAGTGCTAAAATCATATTAAACGGCGATTTCGACGGGTTTTTAACACTGTTTCAAATATATAATATATATATCAATGAGTAATAATTATTAAAAATCTTTTCGTAATTTCAGTACTGAAAAAACAATACAATAAAGCGATTTATATATCAGTTAAAAAACACGAAAAAAGGCAATTAAGACATGAATTCTATGTAAAATAAGTTGAAATTTTCGGTTAAATTTGGACATTCATTTGGATTATATCTAAATTTTAATATGCATTAAAAGATAAAGACTACGAGAGTTGTGTAATATTTGTGTGCAACCGATCATATCGTCTGAATTTGAGGCAAAAGTCGGATTTAATTCAAGAGAACGGGAGGACAGGAGTAGAAGAGATGCGAAGTTTTGTTGTATTATTAATAATAATTATTGATTTGATGGGAATGCAGAGAACGGATTACTGCTTATCAATTATCTCCGCCCTCTTGTTGTTCGTCTCCGTCTCCCTGTGTGTCAGACGTCCAGAGCTGTGACATACGGATGAATATTAGACCTGAAATTAGTGATATAATGTGCTTACCGTCAGATTATCTCTGAGCAGCTGCATTATGAGCGTACTATCTTTATAGGAATCTTCGTTAAGTGTGTCCAATTCGGCGATCGCGTCATCGAATGCCTGTCCGGTCAGTAATATTAATATTTAAATAAAGGAATCAACGAATTCATAATAAGGTGCGGATTATAAACTTCTAATCATTTCATAAATTAATGTTAATTAAAGCAAATCTCAGCGAATATTAGTGTCGGGTATATATCGGGGATTTGTCAGCATTGCAGGCATGGAATGGCCAGACTTCTCACTCTTTGCCATTACCTGCTTTGCCAAATGACAGGCGCGATCGGCAGCGCTAAGGATTTCATAATAAAAGACAGAAAAGTTGAGCGCTAGACCCAAACGGATGGGGTGAGTGGGTTGGAGTTTGCTTTTGCTAATATCGAAAGCTTCCTGATATGACTTTTGCGACTCTTCGACAACACCTTATTATGACATCGTTTTCAAAAGAAAAAAAAAGAGATGAGTAATGCATCGCTCAGTTATATACCTGTTTCGCGAGCTGACACGCTTTGTCAGGGGAATTGAGGATCTCGTAATAAAATACCGAGAAGTTGAGGGCCAGACCCAACCGAATTGGATGCGTCGGTTGCATTTTGCTTTTGCTTATGTCGAATGCTTCCTGGTACGCTTTTTGGGACTCCTCAACAACACCTTAACCGCGATTAGTTCACACAAAATGTTAGTCAATATAAGCATTGGTTTCAACTAAATGTCAGTTCAAATCTTTTCAATTTTTTTTAAATAATAAAAATAACTAAAAATTATATAATATCTCAACTCTTCAATAAAAAGGGATAAAATGTGTGTAAATAAGTTTGATTTGACTTAAATTTGGTAAAAATGAGGAGAGAATAACGCAAATTAAGTGAAGACTTACTGGTCCTTTGGTCACCTGTGGCCACTTCAGCCAAATATCGGTAATAATCGCCTTTCATTTTAAGATAAAACACTTTGCTTTCGGCATTACTGGCCTTTGGGATCAAAAACTTGTCGAGAAGACCCTTCGAAAAGACAGAGAAAGAGACCATTAATTCTTCTAATTTTATAAATAAATGCATTGAATTTTAAGTAAAATAAAAATAGAATTTTAGGAAAAAATATAAAAATGTATATAAAAAATGTCAAAAAAGACAAATATATTATATATGAGTTATATATTAGTTATTCGAATGCAATCCGAGAGCGAGGGATAAGTTTTAGATTTAAAATAAAAATTAAAACAGACTTAGAATTAGTCACATTTCACATGACTTGAAGCCACACCCACTCAGACATTATGCAAAGCCTGTGCTCTGATGTAATGGTTAGCGCATTGACATCAAAAAACCGAATAATCAAATAAAATGAGTCGAAGAATGGCTCCAAAAGAGTGGAATGTGAGTCAAAGACAGTGAGAGATAGTGAGACAAATGGTAGAAGTAATAGATAAATGGTAGACAAGGGTATAGAATGGTAGACAAGGGTATAGAATGGTAGACAAGGGTATAGAAGGGTAGATTTGGTGACATACGAGCACATCGTAACAGATTTCTCTTAATTCCTTTTCCACTTTTTCCCGATACTCTCTGGCCATTTGTTGTTTACGTTCTGAGCCTTCAGTCTTCTGTTCAATACTGGAGATGACTCTCCACGAACTTCTTCGGGCGCCGACAACGTTCTTATAGGCAACAGACAAGAGGTTTCTCTCTTCGTTTGAGAGTTCGACTCCGGTTTCTGTCACCTGTTTCATAGCGGCTGCCATATCGTCATACCTTTCCGCCTGTTCCGCCAATTTTGCTCTTTGAACCAATTCGTCCTTATTATCCATTTTATGTCAGATTTAGTGGTTTTACTTCACACAAATATAAATATATGTAATATATGTATATATTGCTATTACAGCGAAAATTCCGCCAAATTTGTATTAATTGTCACTATTTTTGTCAATAATAGTAATATTGGTTTCAATATATCTGTAATTAAGAGAAAAAGCGGTTAATAATTAAATCAACAAATGGTCCAAAAAGTGATAATAAGTAATAATAATAAGAGTCGACACATGAGTACCTAAATATCGATTTTTGCCGATTTTTCAGACAAATTACAAGAGATTTGTGGCACAAAATTTAGTCAAATAATTACGCATTGAATGCATTAAATGAAAGACAAATTTGAAGTTAAGATAAGCCAAAAGTTTAGTCAAATATTATGTATTAATAGTATTAATAGTGTTTTAAATGCTATGAAAAGAGGTATTCCTAACGCTATTCGTATTGAAATCAAATGTCTGTCTCTCCTCTAAAATGGCTGACAAATCATTTGAACGTATTATTCGTATATATCGTATGTATGTATAGCTTATGGATAGTCAGTAATGGATAGAGTAATGGATAGAGTGAGTAATAGTCAGTAATAGTATTGCCAGCGATAGAGCGCCGCAACACTAACGCCGAGAATGGAGTTTAAGGGCAAAGGCGTGAACCACACAATCCATAGACTCAGACACTCGACCAGATATTTGTGGATAAAAGAGACTTACTATCACTAATTTGGCCGCTATTTAGTTATCACTCGACAACCAAAATGTTAAAATACTCACCAAATGGTTGGACTCAATATAAAAGTGTTCCGAAGCGGTAATAAATGAGATTAAGTGTCGCCGGTTTTACAGAAGCCGATAACTATACAAATGAATGAATGCACTGACAAACCAATGCCTATAGACTAGTGCTGTCGGACTGGCACTCACTCACACATCACACGCATTGCAGACATACGATTGGCTCAAACCTGACTCAGAGCTCAACTTCGAGATTGCAGTGCACTCACTCTCAGCTCCGATACTATATAGCCGTTGACTCATTATTGCCACAACTGAGACACTCTAAAGCCTGAGCTCTGAGTCTCTGAGTCTCACTGTTTGTCTCAGTGTCTGTGAAGCACTAAAACGTCACTCCATATCCATGACTACCATTTAAATACATTTAAGACAAACACAAGTGCACAGGTATGCTATGCAATGCTTCCACACACAAACACCGCATGTCTTCAACTAAACTCTCGTCTAATAATAAATTCAATTATTTTTGAATAATTGACAACAAATACATTAAATTAACGAATATTTTTGTCCGAAGAAATGCCAAAATCAAAGCGCAATCGTTTCGGTAATTATTAATAGTATTTTAATTTCATTTAAATTTTAATTTATTTTTAGTTTCGTTGACCGCAACTAAAAAGAAGTCATTTTCGGAAATCAAAGAAAAATTAGTCGAAAGAGTAATGAATAATGAATTTTATATTATTGTATATTAAATATAATGAATCGATTAATTGTTGTTTAGGTTAGGGATAGTTGTGATTCATTTGAGAGGATATTCATCTTTTCTGTTCAAAATATGAGGAATTCTAAGTTAAAAGATGTTCGCCAACACTGGAAAGACAGTCGGTTCGACTCTTTATCTCAAATGATTTGTCAAATATTAATGGCTTTTCATTTTTAGATTCTTTTTTGGTAAGAATAAAGTTATGTCTATTGGTTTGGGTCAGACCAAAGAAACAGAATATAAACATAATTTACATAAACTGACTGATCGACTCTATGGTCAGCGCGGACTTCTCTTCACTAATAGACCTCGAAATGAAGTGTTAAAGTAAGTGTCCATAAATTTGTTGTCAAACAATATTTTATGCACTTCTTATTTGGTTTCATTCTGTCACTAAAATTAGTCTTATGTTAAATGATAGGTAATTTGAAAATGAACTAGTTAAAATAGTCAATTAATCAATTAAACTTTAAATTTATAGTTTGTTTTCAGTGATGAGTAAATTTTGATAACAAAGTTATTCAAAGTTTAAGAACTTTTATAGAAATTTAATTTAATAAATGATTGTTTTAATTGTGTATTAAAAATAATTTTAAAGGATTTTAAGGAAAATTTTAACAACAAATGAGTTAAAGAAATGTTTTATTTGCATAAAAAGAATTATTGGTTTATATTTTTAGCTCATTTGTGATATAAACACGATTTTAATGTGAAAATGATTGAACGCATATAACGCCTTCACTCATATAACAAACAAACCTTTATTTCAAAAGCAAACATCAAAATAAGTGAAATGAAGAAAATGTTAGAAATATTTTTAAAGATATAACAAAAATTAGTGAAAAGATATTCTTTTGAGGCAACGGTTTATACAATTTTCGTATTAATGTTTGTAAAGAGAATATTCTCTCACTTCAGGCACTTCTCTATCATTTGTGGATTCATTTATTTGCATAAAACTGTAGTATTTGTGAAGTGATGGGCTTTCAATTTATTATTATTATTATTAGTAGTAGTAGTAGTAGTGCTCTATTTTTTAATCTTATGATAAAAATCTAATTTCAATAAATAATAACTCGAAGATAAAAAAAGTTTTTTTTCCTAACACTTGTCTTCTCATTAGAACTTGAATTTCAATTATGTTTTTTTGTGATATAAATAGAAATGTTGTGATCAGGAAATTAGTAATTTTATAGCGATTTCACACTTTGTGTCAATCGATGCTTTCGTTATCGTCACTGATTGTCTCCTTTTTGCGCTATTTTTTAGTGCGAATATATGGCTCTTCTCATGTGATTTATATTCTTTTGAGATTAGAATAGTTTTTCTATTAAATCTCTGACGAATAAAAGCCATGAATTACTAAAATTGAGTCTTCATTCCATCTCTTTTTAATAGTTTATAATTCATTATTCCTTTTAAAGAGTTAGGATTTGTGTTATATTTTATTTAAGTAATGAATGGATTAACACAAATTTAGCCCTCTATTAGTAGCTCTCTGTCACTAAAATAAAAAATGGACTTAAATATTAGTGACTTATGATTGACCGATGATTACAATTATATTAAGTATTGATAGTATAAAGAGTCATTTAATACTTTTAATAGTATTAACTAAGTGTAAAAATCCATTTAAATTTGCAAGCTAATTTATGATGACTGATGATGTAAATATTTTTGTTTGTTTTACAACAAAAATGATTTTCTTTATAAAAATGATTTAATTTAAATATTGATTTGTGACCAACAGATGGTTTGAAGAGTACTACGAAACAGACTTTGCTCGGTCAGGCAATTTAGCCCAAGAAACTATTGTTTTAGATGCCGGTCCTCTTAAACAATTCAGCCACGCTATAGAACCACATTTAAGGCAATTAGGAATGCCTACTACTCTACAAAAGGGTGTCGTTATTCTTCTCAAAGATTACGAAGTGTGCAAAGAAGGAACAGCCCTAACATCAGAACAGGCTCGCATTCTGGTCACTCTTATAACAATTTAATGGTTTTTAATTAGCAATTCTTTATTATAGAAATTGTTGGGCAACGAAATGGCAGAGTTTAAGATTACAATCGAAACCATTTGGGAATCCGACGGATATTTCCAAGAATACGTTCCTCTCATTAAACCAGAAATTGAAGTAAAAGTAAAAGAGAATAAAAAGAAAAGACTCTCAAAGAATAAACGTATTTCTGACAAAAAGCAAGAAATGCCTGAAGACGAAGACGACGATCAACTCATGTCAGACGACTAATTGTTTCATATTTTTAATGATTCATTAATTTTATATAAAAACTAAAGAATATTTTATTAATGAAATAAATTTATAGTTTTAACAAAATTGTTATTAAATTTTATGGCCTTATCTTAAGGCTCAGTATTTCATAATCTTTGGTTATATTGAAACGACTCGGAGAAGACCTATCGATGCGATAATTCAAAGTATTTGTATAAAAATGATTTGCAATTGAGTTGTGCTTAAATACAGTTAACATAACTTTTTGCATATGAAATGTTTTTCCCATTTCATAGAGACATGACATCAGATATTGTCCGATACCCAACCGCTGATGACTTTCGACAACTTGTAGTTCATAGCAATAGATGACAGACTCGGACTCATTTGCGCCGAATTCAAACCGAAAGTTTACAAATGCTATCAATTGGTTTGTGTCCAAACATTTCAAAATCAAGAGTCGAGAGGTTTTGTGTCGCAATTCTTTCAATTTGTTGGATCGGTTCCAACCCCAAGAACTCGACTCATAATATGACTTCATATTATCTTCAATTAATTGGATCATCCATTGCTGACTTTCTTCATCTAATTGTAACCATTGATGACAATTAAGACTAAAATTTAATTCATTTTTATTAAAATATCGATAACTTTCATTGATTTTAAATAAAGGGTTTTCAGAGTTATTGGCCGCTGATATCAGAGCCTTATTTCGACCACTTTTCTCATTTTTCACTAACTTTTTGAGACTCATATCATTTAATTTTTATTTTTACTTCTCTTAAATTATATAAAATATTTATAGTTATTAATAACACAAATGGTTTATAAAATATGTTATTAATAAACTAAATTTTTAAGTAAAATTGTTGTTAATTTTGCGCTCATTTCTCATCAATAAAGAGCGCCAACGCGTGCGCACAAACTTATTCAAACTGGTGTCTAACAATCTGAAACTATCTTGGTTGTTTTTTTCTAAATATTTATTTAATAATAAATCCTTTGAGTATAATATAATTAATGATTTCAATCTATTTTAATCTGATTTCCATAAAATTAGAGTATATATTGAGTCAATATATTGCCATATATTGTCATATATGCTATTAAAGTACGAAATTTGTTTTTACAAATATCTCATGCGTTCATTAGATATTTGTAAGTAACCAAGATCAAATTGTTGTTCATCATTTTATAAAATAGAAAATATTGATAATTCGTTAAACCATTGAAAGATTTTAAACAAAACTTGAAAATTAATTCATATCTTTTATTGGAAGTGATATAAACAAAAATAAATAAAATCAGAATCAAAATATGATTTGAAATTAAAAAAATGATTTAATGCCTAAAGTTTTAATTCTCTTGGAATAAGTGGTTCCAATTCATCGCTTTTCGAGTCTTTGATTCTCTTAATAATTATATAAATGGAAAGTAATAGAACCTATAAATGAAGACAATTTTAATAATTATTTTTATTTATTATAACTATTTATACCATAAGAATATCTGTACTGAAAATGACATACAATCCCTTTCTGTAACCGATCTGTTCGAGAAGAAATCCTCCCAGAGTTGGACCAATAAATGCACTAATTTTTAGGTTAAACAATAAATAATTATTAAGTGTTTTAATTAATAGTAACAAACCCAATAGAACATGCACAGAAGAACATGGATGATACCAAACCATATGTGGAGATATCGTCAGGAAATCCTCTCCTATGAATGGAATCATGTAATGAACTGATAAAAGCCGTCACTAATTTTGCAGCCATTCCTACGCCAATGAATATCAACGATAGGATTATAATCCAAAGTTTACTAAAAATAATTAAAAAAAGACTCAAAATTGAAAATTTTCTCATTTGATTTACGGTTCAATTGGTATGAAGTCTAGGGGACCGATCAGAGTAAACCCAATCAGACATAATAGAGAACCAAACAAACAGAGCTTTTTTGGATCAAACTATTAATTCAATGGAATATTAGTTTTTATAAATACTCGATTGAAATGATAAAAACTAAACCTCTTTATCACAGAGTTTGCCCCAAATAGGGGTTGTAATCGCATATATGGCTCCAGAGATGACGAAAATACAACCCGTAATAATCGGAGATAAACTAAATTTTTAAAAAATATTTATACATTAATATAGAAAACAATTATAAATACTTGAATTGTCTTAAGTGAGGCTCAAGAGTTGCAGAATTAAAACCAATAAAATTGAGTGAAGTGGCGATCGCTAATCCGTCTAAAATGATTCCGAAATCCGATAAAAATTTAAGCAAATTTCCTGATTTCTGAACTGTATTTTCAGTTGAGTTCGGCATTAAAATGAAAGTAAAAACTCCACCCAAAAGTAAGAACATTCCTAATACTACAAAAGGTAACATAAAGCCCCCAATTTGATAAAAGGCTCCGCCGAGTGTCGGACCCAAAATTAAACCCAAACCAAATGCTGTTTCCAATAATGAAAAAGTTGTGGCGATTTTGTCGGGAAATTCTTTAGCCATTAATACATAAGAAGATGTCATAAAGGCTGCGGCCGACAGACCTTCAATTATTCGAATTAAATAACACAATGATATAAAAGGAGTTCCAAAAGGAGCATGGTCTAAAACACCAAATATTATAGTACTTAAACCACATAAAAACAGTCCGATTTCACAGAGAAAAACAGATGAAACCGAAGCCACCATTTTTCCGAAAAGTGGAGAAGTGATGGCAATCACTAATTCATAGATTCCAAAGACTAATCCATACTGAGTGGGTGTCGCACCTTTCAATCAAATCAAAATTAATTTTAAATAATAATTAGAGTATCGTAACTATCAATCAATAGTTAAATATTTAAAGTTAGAAAAGTTTCAATAACTCAATAAAGTTATAAATTAAATTTATTATTAATTAATAATTAAATATCAAATATTTTAAATTTTATCAAAATTTCTTATTAAAATATAAAATTAAATGACAAGAAAACTAATTATTTAAATGCTTAATAACTAGATTATCCAAAAATAAGCATTTAATTCCTTGAATATTAAACGATAAATACTTTTGATTGTGATATACCCTTGTACAATAATTGTATACTAATTTTGATCGATAAATATTAATAATAATTATTAATAATTAATTATTATTTAAACAATTCTTTTACTTATATTGAGTTTTAAGACATTTTCTAATCATATTATGATTTTATTATTTTGATTATACCATACCTTTAGCCTCAGCCTCTTTAGGAAAGAAAGGTGCCTGAAGACTGACACAGGCAGCAACCCAGAAGTTGCCATAAGCAAGCACAAATAAAATAAGCAGTTGTCTCCGAACAAATGGATTTTTAATTGAGTTTCTGACTTCATTTGAGGCACTTTTGTCACTAGAATTGGACTCTTCTATTGTGTTAATTGGACTCACATTTTGTGAACGAATAGTAAAGTCTATCGGTAACGAAGTCTTCAGAGAATTTTTACTGTCATTTGATAGATATTGAATTGAATGGGAATCACTTTTTTGTGATAATATTTTGTTGACTTCTGTCGAACAGCTGAAGGAATGGATTTTTACTTCCATTGACTATAAAATTATTGATATAAAAACTTTGACTAAATATTATACAAAACAAACACTTCTTTTTATACTTAAATTAGAGATAAAATTTAAACCGATTTTGAGAAAAAATTGCAAAATTATCTTAAATATATTGAAAATTAATTTAAAAACAACTTTCAAAGTTTAATGTAATAGTTGTTTGTATTAAACAATTTAAATGAATAGCAACTCATTTATTATCTGATATTTCATTTATTTCTGGTTTAGAGTCAAATTGAAAATTTTCCTCAAATATAAAGTTATTCCTAAATTTTAGACAAATAATAATAATAACAATTTTTGTGAACTTTATTCCATTAATTATATTTGGAATAATTGATGTTTTTATCTATAAATTATATTTAACTTTTAGTTCATTGGTTCTCATTTTCAGACACTTAATATCTTTACAAATAAACTAAAGGACTTATACTTATAATTGTAATGAGGGACAAATTTCGTCTCATTTGACCATTTTTTAGCCAAGAAAAACTACATACAGTCGTGATCAAAACTAACTGGGACAACTTAACATGCTATATTTCTTAAACCTCTTAATGAAATGTAACGAAATTTTGCACCCACATACATTAACTCCCCCATTGTTAAATTTAAGGTTTGATTTTTTGATTACTTATATTAGGGGTTTCAAAAAGTTTTAAAACTACAATTTTTCAAATTATTAAAATTTGGCTCAACCAATTTTAGTTCCATAAAAGGCATTTTAAAGGGTTTTCTTATACCTTTAAAATAATACCAAGATTTTTAAAATCGGTTGAGAAATAAGAAATCTGTGGCTAATTGAATATCAAATTTTTGAGCTGAAAGAACAGTTTTGATACCCTATGAAAATCTGAACAAGGTAATCCCAAAGATTTTTTGAATTTATCCAAAATATCATTTCTGGAGCAAATTTGTTGCTTGAAATTTTTTGATCAAGGTTAAAATAAAGTTGCTAGAGGATATCAATGGAAAATCATATAAAAAATACAAAAATTTCAAATTTTTACCAATTTTAAACCCTAAATATTATTTATTAAAAATAAAATCTTATATTTAAAAATGGGGGGAGTCAATGTATGTGCATGCCAATTTTCGTTACATTTCATCAAGTAGTTTAAGAAATATAGCCTGTTAAGTTGTCCCAGTTAGATTTGATCACTATATATTGTCACATAACATACAAATGAAATGCTAAGTTCGTATGCTGTGTAATATGAGCAAGCACATTAAACTTATTCACATACTGTGTATAATACATAAAATTATTTGAATGACTAAGAATTCTAAGAAAAGAATTTATTAATTTTAGAAAAATAGTATAAAATGAACTTTTAATAACTTAATGGAAACAAAATGAATGAACAAAACTAATTGAAAGGATTTATTATTTCTTGTAAATAAAATATACTCATTTATTTGAAGATTACTCATGGTCAATGCATATAATTGGTCAGTGCATTCAATAAGTGTAACTAAATATTTAAGAGGTGTTCTTGGTTATTCTATAACAGTTACTGTTAAAGTATTTTTACATAAAATTTCTTTTAAAACTTCTTATAATAAATTCTTTATTTAAAGATTTGTGCTCTGATTGTCGTTTAATTTTACAATTTAACACAAATTGTTTAGAAGTGTGAAAATCTTATCCGCAATAAATTCCATACAATTATTGTATTCTTTGTCTTTTAATTTTCAATTCAGAAGTTTTTGTTAATTCTTAAGTTTTTTACTTTCAATTTCTTTTTGAGAGAAATAGAAATTTTGAAGAGAAGAACCTTTTAATAAGTTTAAAGTTTATACTTTAAGCCTAATCATTATCTACTAATATAAGATATACGCAAATGTAGAACTTAAATAGCTTGTTATTATTAACCACAAATGTTATTGACCTTAATCATCATTAATTAAAGAAAATTGAAATCAATTTATTTATTAAACGATTATTAATCACTGATTAGATATCTCTAAATGTTTTCGATATTTTAATAGTTTGACAGAACTTAAAGTTTATTTTCTTTATTAGTTTTAATCAAAGAAAATAATATTTTATAATTTGAAAACAAGAAAACATTTTTGATTGCTTTAGTTTTCCGCGTATTTCATATCAAAAAAGTAATACTAATTTCAAAGTCTTATTCCCTTAATATTTACATTAAGATAACTTAAGAAATAGTCTTAACTCTTACTGTAAAAGTCATTTAAGTAAAAACTTATCTTAAAATTTTGGTTAACATCAACAGAAACTTATAAAGTGTGCTTGTCACTTATTATGTATATTTTGTTCAGAGATAACCAAAGAGTCTTAGCCAATGGGGTTTTACACACCCATATATTTCGTTATTTTTAGGTAATTTAGATTATGTATGCATTTTACTCTAGTTAATTATTTCCAATATTTATAAATTTTCAGCAGTAGTTTTGATTAAAAATCGGTCAAAATTTCAAATTTCCCACTTTTTTTTAAAAAAAAAGGCTTCAAAATGTCAAAAATAAAGTTTAGCTCAAAGTTTTGTTATTTTGGATGTTTTAAGATTCAGAAATACTCCATAACACTCTCCGATATATGAATAAGAAAATGCATGAATCATGGTCAGTTTGTTCACAATTCTCAAAGTCGCAACTGGGAGATTTTGCTGTATTTACTTTTGCACCTAAAACAAAATTTGTTTGTAAATGGTCAAAATTATCCTTGGCAAAGTGTAAAGTAAATTACCCCAATAGTATCCCCAATAAAAGTGTTTACAATAGAATAGCATATTTTAATATGTAAGCTAGACACTTCTAGACACTTCTAGACACTTCTAGACACTTCTAGACACTTCTAGACATTTCTAGACATTTCTATTTTCTATAGTATTAATAATTTTTCTGTAGATTAGGTAAGATTTCAAGATTGGGGATAGTTATTCTTAGTCATTTCAGTAATGAGATTGTGCTAGCTAATGGCTAACTTATTCAAAACAGTTTTTACTGAAATTTTATTAAAAATTTCCCAAAATTAACAAAATAATTATCAATTATGAAGAGATGATTAAATAAAAAGCAAACAAAAGTATATTTTCGCTCTATTTAACCAAATTGTTACTAGAATAGTTTATAAATCATTATTTAAAGTCTTTCGAATTAAATAATAAATTTATATTTCTTTTATTGTCTTCAATGTATGACAAAAAGTTTATTATTGCTTTAAATTTGGTTTTATTTTTAATTAAAACAAAATTCTAATTAACTTAAATTCAAAAGAATTAAATTCACTGAAATATTCATATTTAAAAAATTAAAATTAACTTTCTTTTAGATCAAATGTAATAACATTTTAATCTTTCTAGTTATCACTTCTGAGACATTTTTTGATAATTTAATTGTTTTGATTAAATTAAAGATTAGTTATTAAAGTTCGCATCTTTTTATTAAATTCAATTCATTTAATAAAATCAATAATCGTTTTTTCAAGAAATCGATTTTTACATGAATTTATGATTCCCTTTAATAGTCTTTTTACTAAATTCAATATTAAAATTTCAAATAAAATATAATGAAAAAGAAAGTGAAAGAAATCTAACATGATAAAAATATAAACTTCAAAAAGATGACATAGTCAAAATAGATTCTAGTTTGAAAACTAATTTATACTAGTAAATAGTTTATACAAGACTTTAAATGAGTTATAGTTTATGGTTCCGATTGTTTTACAAAAATGTAAAATTCAAAATAAAACAAAAGCCATAAAATATTTATAAAAAAAACACTTCACTTCCTATTAATTGATTGAGAGATATAATTAATAATATTCATAAAAGTTGATAGATTCAACCTTAAAAATTGAGTTAAGCCAATTAAACAAATATCAAGTTAATTGTTTCAGTGAAAACTAGTGTCAGACCAAAGAATTTCAATTAAATTCATAATTAAAGTATTTTTAGTTTTGAGAGATTTTCACACAAAAAATTCAGTGAAAAGAGTATTAAACCCAGTTCTCAGACAATGGCTTTCAATGCGAATGTCATTGAATTTCTATATACATTATTTCTATTCCCAGAATTGAATAAAAGTTTTTTTTAATTTAAAGGTTAATAATTTTATTAAAAAACAAAAAGGTTTTAAAAAGTTAATTAGCATTCAATTAATATTAGTGAAAATACTAATAGCAGAGACGGCCAAATAAGGGCTATTCATTTAAATTAATAGTAATTATAGGTTTTAGATGAAGTTCTTACCAAAATTTTAGAAAAATACATATTAATTCTTAGTTTGAATAAAATGCAATAAAAATGGTTCAATAATGTTGATATGTAAGAGAAAACAGCCTAAAAATAATAGTTCTTAATATCCCTGAGAGCGATAAGTTTGTCCATATCTGCTATTACTCGTACAGTACTAATACAATAATACTAACTTTCAATTTGTTTTTATTGAAAAGTTGATCGATTGTTTCCAACCCTAAAATTTTTCTATAATTTCTATAATTTTGTTCATTCAATATGTTATGCATCAGTTGTTAACATGAATTGACGTTTAATTTGTCGAATAATTAATAGCCAGAAATGTAGGTTCAAATGGAAGGCAACAAATCTAAGGAAATAAAGTACTTCTCTAACAAAGCGTAATAAGCGATATATCGTTTGAGTCTACAATTCTTTGACATATCTTATATGAAAACTTTTAATTCAAATCTCTCCGAACCGAAAGCCCCCAACCATTCATTCAACTTATTTTAATTCTCTTTTTTTTAAGAAAAGCATTTTTTCTGTGTTATCGACTCTATTATTCTGTGATATATTTTTCTTTTATACTTATGGTTGAGAGGGTTTACACTAAAAATGTTAACTCCAGTTATGGTATAACTTGAATCCATAGATCACTCATTTAGAGATACTTGGTTTGACTTTAGGGTTATTAAGTCAGCAGTGCTTTTAAATTTGTTTTTCGAGAGTAACTCAAACACAACAGAGAAACAACTTTTAATATTCGGATAATTTTGCAAAACTTTTATCGCTGTAATAGAACTCAAAGTAAAAAGTTTTCCAAAAAGTTTAAAGAAATGCTTTTTATTAAATTATACCGAAAGTAAAAATCGGATTCAATTGAAAAAATATATCTTTTAATTTAAAGTTAATTTCAAATTAATGTTTATTTCTTAAAAGATGTTTAAAATTGAAGATTAAAATTAAATAACAATGAAATGGAAACTAATTTCTGTTTTAATAATAAGTTTGATGTCAATCAGTGTAATCGGTTGTTGGCCTCCTTTTGCAGCGCCTCCTCCACCGCCTCCACCTCCGATGCATTTGTTTGAAGATCATTATTTGAGATATGAGGGACCATACAATGAGAGGAATCATGGATTAACACATATGGCATCCCATACATCGCAACAGTCATTACAACCGATTAGCGGTCATCACATGAATCCACATCTCTTTTATCCGATACCTTCAGTAAATCCAATCCCTCCGATGAGTTACTCCGAACCTCAGGAAAGAATATATAGTGGAAACGACTTTGATTTTGGTAATACACAGGAATTCGTTGGTTATATACCACGAGAACCAGCGATGATGAAAGTAAGGCATATGAACTATAAATACAGAAAACGTATGAAAACTCAGCGACCGATTGAAGAAAATAATAATTTTCAAAAAGAAGTGAAATTCAGTCAAAATTTGGGTTCTATACCGCGAAGGTATAATGTCATCGACAGTAGAGGAGAATATCAAAAAAGAATTCCCAATTCGTTAAATGAAAAACATATACCAAATATAAAGAAAAGTATCGACGAAGAAAAAAGTACTCCACAAAATTCAAGTTTAAATACATTCACCAAAAGTAATACAAAAACAAAAGATTTAGAAGAAAATGGATCCCAAAATAAAGATATTTCTGAAGAGTTGAGACATCCTATCACTGATATGCCCATAGAAGTGAAGAGTTATGCAATGAAGTCACCGGACGGAGCAGTGACTCAGGTCACAGAAATGCTTTATGACGTGGAAAACAATCCGTTTAAAGTTCCGACAACGACACCAATTTTGACTCCTATTTGGAAGCCATCACAACCATTGCACCCATCACAACCTTTGCAACCCTTTACACCTTTGGTTAAACCATTTACTGAACAGCCATTTGTCACTCAAACCCCTTACTTAAGTAATGCTTTCTCAGAGACAGACACCACATCCACAGCTAAAACTCAACCAATTAATACGGCAGTGACGGCACAATTCAATGATATAACTATGAGTCCTGTCTTATCGTTTACGAGTCAAAGGAATGCAATAGAAGTCATACCAACAGTTTTTACCCCGAGTGAAGTCATACATACACCGACTCCTCCGAGATTGAAATCCTCCTCTTCTTCTGATTATTATTCGAAAAGAAACAGAAAGAAAATGAATACCGAAAAGCCGTTCTCAACGACACCAAGAAATTCTGCCCGAGAAAGTAAACCAGGACTGAGTGGAGCCGCAATCGCTGGAATTGTTATCGGATCTATGGTTTCAATTATGCTTTTGGCGGGTAATTCATTCAAACATTTAATATTTCTTAAAACAGTTGTACTTCTGATATGTCAGGCACTTCATTATTCGTGTTATATCGAAACCCTTTCCGTCGATCAATGAGTCCACAAAGAAATACAAATTTGCCAAACGTTACACCAAATGACAACAGTGTTCCCCGAGTGAGTCCTTTAAATCAATTATATTCTCATATAATATAAATAATAGTAAATAGTATTTAGAATTATGATTAATAAAATAAAATAAAGTAATGAGCGATCGTTTCTCATGATATTTATCGGAGCATTAAATTGAGACAAAACTTTAAAATTTTCATTTAATTAGTTCTTCAATTGCCATAACTTTTTTCATTTGAATATTAATTTTAAAACTTTTTTTTTAATAATAACTATTTTTTTAAAAATATAAATTTATAATAAAAGTTTTCAATGACTTTCATAATTAAGTGGAATATTATTCGGTTCATAATTAGGTTCATCGATGGCAGCCTCGAAGACAGCGAAGATTATAGGTTTGGCAATAATGGTATTCTTGTGATTCTAATCTCCGTATAATTCAATTTAAAGAAACGCATTACTAATCATGAGTTCAATTATGAAATAAAAATTTTCGTTTAGAATTCAATTCCTTAAACGAAAATAAGTAAATGTTTTATAAGTTTTGTATTTAAATCATTGAATTTTATAAAGATTTTTACGCATATCTTTAATTAAAAGTTTTATCATTTTTTCGTTGTTAAACAAATCTAAATGAATTTTATTTAATACTTTATTCATAATCGAAATTTTAAAAAGAAATTAAATAGAAATGAGAAATAATCAGTCAGTAATTGTGATTTACATAAAGTAAAATGAATAAAATAAAAGTATTATAATTTTAACTCCAATATTATTCATAAAAAATTTGATTATTGTTAGCTAACAATAAAACTTTTATTAGAGAATGAATTAAATATGAAATACAATGTATTAACATTTATCTCATATTTAAAAATAAGTTTTTATTTCAAATATTAAAATTATATTTAAGAAAATCAAATGAGAGTCAAATACCATGTACAAATGAGGTGTGAAAACATAATATACTACTATAGTGTGAAATGAACATGTTATTTTTCAATTCTGAATTTTTTTCCCCAAAAAAAATCCATTATTTTATTTAATTGTTAGAGAAATTAAAAATGAAATAATCGTTTGTTTTATCAAAATTATTGAAATCAGTGTTAAATAGAGAACAGACATATCTCTCATATCAGGTAATGGCAGTGGTCTCCAACTTCTTTAAAAATTATCTCAATATCGATGAGGACGAGACCAACGAATACTTGCAAGAAAATCTGATCCGGTTTTTCGTTGGCTTTAGTGTATTCTTCGTCGAACTTCTAATCTTATTCTTTACTATAAGTTCAGTGAATTGGGAATCTAGATCAATTATTGGCAAAACATTTTACTTATTGTGGACATTCTTAGCTCTCATTCTCTTTGAAATACTTCGATTCGCGGATCCCATAATCAAAAAGTATATAAAACGAAAAATAGAGGAATACGTATCTCAAGCCATCGGAAAATACCTCAAATAATAAGAAAATAATTCCATTTATTAAAATATATTCACAAAATTAAATAATTGTCTCATTTCTTAAATTTAAACTTTTTTTTTGAAAAATTAATTAATTATACTTTTTGTTAAAGAATTTATTAAAACAATAAATCTCTAGTTTTATGAACTTATCGGTGCAGAGCCTTATGTTCACATTAGAGCTCCAACCTTTTCAAATTTCCTCGACCCTACCCTTCCCGAATTCTTAGAGAATTACAAAAGAACAACCCTTTCTTGACCCTTAGATGTATTTCAAAACCCTTACCCTTGAAAGGTATGCCCTTTAAACCCTTAATAATACAAATATTTTCCACTAAAATTTTGTTGTTTTTTCAATCAAAATCTGAATTTTTAGAAAAATAAACAGTAATTTTAAGACTTATAAGCAGGGATGGCGAAAGGGGGCAAGATTTTCAAAGTACCCCCCTAGGAGTTTGGGACCCTTAACATTAGCGTCTATGGACAGTCAATAGGTCTGTTGGCATTTTTTGGTCTAAGGTAGAGTATTTTGGCCAATATACCCCCCTAGGACTCGAACCTTTCGCCATCCCTGCTTAAAAGACATGATCTGAGGTCATTCAATGTTATTTCAGGTTAATTATAATTTATAACTTTATTCACAAAATTAGTTGAAGGTATAAAAATATAGAGTTTATGCATTCACCCAATTTTAAGGGTTTAAAGGGCATACTTTTCTTTAAAATTGCGACCCTTCCCGACCCTTATGTTTAAATTTAAGACCCTTCTCGACCCTTATCCTAGGGTATTGATAAACCCTTAGGGTCTAAGGGTTGAAAAGTTGGAGCTCTAATTCATAACATAACCTAGTCACTTCATAAAACATGGTATATTTTTATCATTAACTATATGTAAGTGAGTAAGAAATGAGGCTCAGAACTTGGTTTTCATAAAACTTAGGGGTTGAATGTATATAAGTATTTAATATGTTAAATGTCCTTGCAAGTTGCAACAATATTTGGTCAAAAAAAATTCATATAAACTGGAAAAGTCTTAAGGAATATAAGGAATACTTTAATTATTTAAAATGAAAATCACTCGAAATTAGAAGAGAAATTCATAAAATTAGTAAAAAATCGAATAAAACTATTCGAGTAATACCAGAAAATTTGGTTAATTTTGTTAACTTTCATAATACAACTCAAATGGAATATTCGTTATGAATTAAACTGAGACCACAATAACTATAAATTTGATTAATTTTATCTCAAGTTTTGTATAAAAAATGTTGTCAACGAAAAATCTTTGCTCTAATTATTATATTATAATATCTTTATATAATTACTCTAAAATTCATTTAACTATTTATCCAAATTTAATTCAAATTTATTTTTAAAAATATTTGAATCATATTTTAAGTTTTTGAGCTCAAATGTTGCGCTTTTTATAAAAAAATAACATCAATGAAGAGGTGCTCTTATTTTCCATCCAAAAGATATTACGAATACAATGTAAACAATAAATGTGTGAATATATTGAATACAATGAATACAATTTACAGTAAAATACAATTAAATGTTGGAATCGATCGAAGTTTAACTAATTATAGAGTTTTCCCCAAAAATAGTTTCAAAATTTAAATCAGTATTTATTTTATTTTGAATATAGAAATTGTTGATAACCAGTGATAATGAGTGACAATCATTTGCGAAGAAGTGATAGAATTACTGAAACCAAATCCAAGAAAAACGATTCAAACAATTGTCATTTGAATGACTCCGAAGATATCAAGAGTTTAACTGAAATCAAATGTCAAACAAAGAAAGAATTGGTTTGTGAGAAGTGTTGGACAAAAGCCAGAGACCAAACCAAGAAGAGATCCAACAAAAGGAAAACTAAATTAAAACTGAAGACTTGTTTTGATCCTTTATCTCAAAAGTGGTTAAATGTTTGCAATAAATGCGCGAAAGTATTGAATCGAAATTCAAAAATTAGTGAAAAAACAAAAGAGTTGTTTAAAGAACAGAAGAAAAAGTATTTATCAAATTGTCATTCATTTGGTTTATCTTTAGTTCAACTCTTAAATAATTCTTCAGCGGAACGTCTTTATTGTCCAAATTTGCGGACAACAGGAAAAGCGTGCGCTTGTCTTCAGCGATATGTCATCGGAAGTGATGACAGTAAATATGAAAGGGCTCACCATTTGATGGATTTATTAATAAAAGCAAAACAATTGAGTCAACAAAAGTGTTATTTGATATCTAATCCAAAAAGTGGTCAAAAGATTGGTTTAGGAAATGGTCACAAAAAGAGTACAGAATTCGAAAATTTTGTTAAAATTCAAAGAAATCATTTGAGAAATGATTTAAACTTTTGTGAAAAAGCCGTTCAAAGAGTTTTGTTTTATTCAAATAATTTTTTGCACAAAAAATTAAAGACTGAACCGAATGGCAGACAAAGAGTTGAGCGCCAGAAGAGAAAGACTGTCGCAGACAAACAAATTGATATAAATTCACTTCAGAATGAGTTGTGTTGTCCCAATAGTTGCGTTCAATTGAGTCAAACTCGTCCTCAATTAATACAAGATTGGAGGCAAAGGGCAGTCATCGGTCAACAGGAGGCCCGTCGAGTGTTGGCAGAAATGTTGACTCCAACACAAGGCGTACGAACTAATTGTTTTAAATTTATAACTTTAGTCACAGGAATTAGTATTCGAACAATAAGTAAAGTCAATGAACATCTCATAGAAAATGGAGGAAATAGAGAACCGGCAGAACACGGATTGAAACGATTTTATTTGTTTAACGATAAGAAACAATCGGTAAAAGCGATCAACTCTTGCAACTCATCCAATCAAGAAATAACTAACGTTTAAACAAATCATGATTTAAGTGAAAAGAATTCGTTTTTAAATATGAATTCAGTCATAGATTATCTTTGAATAGAATATGAGTCAAAAGGCAAACATTATTTCTTTAAAGACATTTTTAATTTTCCTTAATTTTGATAATTTATTCTAAAATTAATAATTAAAATGCTTCTTATTATTGTAAAATGCACCTTGCAATACCTATTTGACTCAAATGCAATAACTCTATTAGAGACCCAAATCAGATGTAAAATTCGTTGTCCTTTTTCAACGATTCGGGTCAAATAGGGTCACTTTGGGTTGGGGTGGGGTTAGGGTTGTGGTCGAGAAAAAACATTTTAGATTTGGACCAAATTATATACAATTATTTAATTGTAAATCAAATTAAAGGAACAAATATTTTATTGAATTTAACTCTTCATTGATTGCAAGTATTGGAGACGCGAGGGATGTGTGTCCGCCGGTCTATTTATTGGAGTCCAAACGGGTTCGCCCACAAAGAGACGGATCACTTTTATGTAATCCTTATTAAAAAGAAATAACTGTTAAAATGTTTTTAACAAAAACTAATACTTTGTGGTCGAGAGTGAATCTGTGGTATATTCCGGCCGGAAGTATGAGGAGATCCCCCTTTTCTACTAAAATCCTAATCCACTTATCGTTGGCATCTCTAACATCGAAATATCCGGAACCGTCTAAAACAAAACGAATTTCTTCATCGGAATGAATGTGTTCTGTAAAAAACGATTTGATTTTTTCCAAATAATTATCCAAACGTTGAGGACAACACTCCAATTGATCCGAATAAGTATATCCTCTCTCAGCTCTGATTTGAGCCAACTTTCCCTCGTCTTCATAATTGTCGGCATCGATCTGTTCCTCAAAAGTTGAGTCAAAACATTTCAAACATTGAAAATCTTTAATATTACCTTATAGTAAATAACCATGCTACTTTTCTCTAATTCATCCAAATTAACATATTGTGGAGGATTGAGATGTCGGGCAGACCTCTGATCTTCTTCGTTGTTATCATTCATATACCACGCGCTCACCATTTCTTATATCTTCACTTATTATTTAAGAATTAAAGAAAAGATTAACTTAAAAACGATTAACACTTTTAATATAGAAATGAGTGAATCTGACACAAAATCACATCAATTTGACCATGAATTTGACCATGAACATTCAATAGATAATATTATCTCTAAATTAATGATAAATTGAACTCAACTCAACTCAATAACAATTAAGATAAACAAAATATGTGAGACATAAAACTTCAATAAAATTTGTAATTAAGACCTCTATTTGTAAAGACTTCTACAGAAACAGACGAATAAAAGTCACGTTTTGTTGTTTTTTGACGTTTAGAGTAAAAACATTTGAGTAATCATTGATTTAATTTTTATTTATTATTTAAATTAATTTAATTATGTGTTGAAAGATATTGAAAGTTATGAAACGAATAAATAGACAACAAATGAATGAAATCGTCAACACTTTCCTCGAAAGACGTAATTATGGCGTAAGTAATAACTCTTTTGCCGATCGACTCGTTTTGAAAAAATCTTGTCTTTAATTAACCGAAGGATTCAAATGAAATGATTTTAAACCGAAAACCAATTAAATCGAAAGCTTTGGAAATGAAGTCGTGTCAGAATTTGGGTGATTTGGCTCTAAAAGGATCACTTGTCAACAGTTCCAGTGATTCCGATGTCATAACTTTGAGTCATTCGATCGAAGATTTTAATGTTTCCGCAGAAAATGCTTTCAAACAATTAATTGATTTCATCGAACGCTTTAAATCAAAACAAAGACTTTACGAACAGTTATTACAAATAGAGTTTCCGATATTTGTTCACATTTTCATCGAATTATTCGAATGCGGACACAAAATAAGTGGTAATTGTCTTCACTTTTTTGTCAATTTATTGAAAATGATATGAGTCTTACAGCGCGTCGTTTATATCGTGACTACAAGAATAGGTTCAAAGAGACAACTGAACAACAATTACTCTCTTCGATGTTTATATCATTAAATAATTTAAATCTGGAATCAAGTCTTAAAAATTACAAAAACTGCAAATATTCGGTTAAAATATCTGATAAATGTTTGGAACACTTAAAGAAGTTTTTTAAAGTAAGTCTTAACACAATATTTACAACAAATCCTTAAAAATCCTAAAATTTACTTAAAGTAAAATAAATTATTAAAGATTGTAATCGTAGTCCAAACTTTTAATATGAAAATTAAATCTAAAATATTTAAAATACGATTTTGAAGAAACTATTTTGAAAACATCCATAAATATAATTTGAGAAATGAATTCATTACTTTTTAAGAGGTTATCAATTCCTCACAATTTTTAACTAAAATTTGTATTTCAATTCTCAAATTAACTAAAATGTTTGAAATAATTTTATCAGTTTTAAATCAAAAGATTAGTTTTGATTTAATTTAAAAAACTTTTGATTTTAATCTTTAGTTTAATTGAAAATTAAATAACATTTTTTAATTTTAGGAAACAAATGATTTAATTGTCGTTCAAATTATAAATATTTATATTGAATTCAACTTATATTCGACTTACAATCAAACGGAAGTCGAAAAAAAGATCGACTCAATTAATTGTAGGCAAAGCCTTAAAAGAACTCATTTTAATGAATTCGATTTTATGCCCTCAACTGATCCATCGCTCGACTCATTAGACTCTGAATGCAAACAATTGAAAAGAGCCATAGAAAAGATTCGATGCACTGATCCATGTGTTCCACCACTTTGTAAATATACCATAAATAGTACAAATGTTTGTTCGGCTATCGTTGCCGATGATATGTCTGCCATTGCTTTTGGTTTTCAAGACTCAAAGATTTTATTGAAAAAATTGATTCAAAACAAAGAAATCGAAACTAATTTAGAGTTTGAAGTTAAGCGGAAGAGCAGTGAAATTAAATTAAATATTGTTGACTATAATAATGAAGACATTGATGTCACTAATAAAGAGGTCTCTCACGAAAACGTGTCAACTAATATAAGAACTCTTCGCGGCCACAGCGGCGCTGTCTATGACTTAACATTTATTCCTCGAACTAATTTATTGCTCTCCTGTTCTTATGATTCAACAGTTAGAGCCTGGGATACAATAAATGGAAATAATGTTGTTATTTATAAAAGTCATTTTTCGCCCGTTTTCTCAATAGATCGAAGTCAAATCGGAGACTTGTTTGTGACGGCCGGTAAAGACAGTATCGCTAATCTCTGGTCTCTCGAACGTTCGTTTCCATTGAGAATGTTTTGCGGTCACAACGATAGTGTCAATTGTGTTCGCTTTCATCCAAATTGTAATTATGTGGTGACTGCCTCTTCCGATAAAGATATCAAAATATGGGACATTCATAGAGCAGTTGCCGTTCGAACACTTGTAGGACACGACGCACCCATTTACTCTATGACATTCTCTACAGATGGACATTATTTAGCCTCTGCTGGAGAGGACCGCAAAGTTAAGATATGGGACTTATATGGAAGTCAAGTGATTAAAGAATTTAGTGGACACACAGACACTATATTTAGTCTTTCGTTTAATCATTGCAATGAAATGCTCGCCTCCTGTAGTGCCGATCAAACTCTCAAAGTATGGAATTGTTCTCATATAACCAACACATCTGATAAAACTCTAATTTCGGATTCGGATACCACTCAAAACACGTAAATATTTTGAATCTTAATTTGAACTTCAATTGATATTCATTTTAATTATCATTTTAGACATCGGATCAAAAAAGACTTATTAAAGACTTTACGGGTTGAATCAAATTTGATTTACACTCGATTTATGGCAAAAGACTTATTAGTGACGATCGGAACTAAAGTGTGATTTTTTTAATTTAAAATTTTTTTTATTCAATAAAAGTTCTAATGTTTAAGTTAAAAGTTAGTGTTATCTCCTGTAACGCGCTTTTTGTAGTTTCAAAGCTTTTTTCATAAGTGGAGCGACTTTTGGTTCTGAAACAATTAAAGGGATTTAATTGGAATAAAAAAGTGGTAAAATGGGAATTACTTTCGGCAACAATTTTAACGTGATTTGAAGAGGAACTTCCACTAAATCCAGATTTGAGACCTAATGATTGACTAATGCCAGACCTCTCCTGTTTGCGAAGTATTTCTCGGGGAGTCTTAACGTTTTCTGAGAACTGTGTTTGACGGACTAAAACACAACTTTACTATAGAGAACACAAAATAGAGAATATATGTAAACCTGGCAGTGCTTTTGCTTGTTTATGTGAAATGTTTTTTGTAATATTCTTGAGTCTGTCTTCTCTTTCTTTACAGCACCGGAAATATAACTCTCTCCACGTTTCGTCTTCGTCTTCATCGGGTTCTTTACCTCTAAATTCTTTGATACAAAAGTGTTGCCATAATTCGTCGGTTTCGTCCATTATTTGCTATAATTTAAAATAAGTGTTAGAATTAAGAAATGAATGCAATTAATGACTTAATGACTGACAGAATTGTATTTTTCAATTCGAGACAATTGTTTTGGATTACATTTTTGTAGAACTGTTTTTATTAGATAATAGGGAACATCTCCTAAATAAGTGAGTTTTTCATAATGATCCTGAAGAACTTGAATACACGATTGCTCTAAACTCTGAACATGAGTATAGGTTTTAGTTCTTGCATGTCCCGCAAATACAGCTGTCCGACCCTTTTTGCTTTGAATACTAATACTTAATTCTTCATTATTTTTAAGTAATTTCTTTCGATTTGCTTCAATCCTGTCTTCAATAGTTTCTCTGTTTGGAAGTGGTTTGTAGTGAAAAGTGTGAGGACTAAGACTCGACACAATATCCGAGTGATTCAAAGATTTAGTCGAAGTTTTTAAGTCTAAATCGTCGAGAATTCCATTCGGAATATATTTGGTTTCATTTGATTCAATAGTTTCTGTTTTGACAGAACTATTGTTTTGATATTCACTCCATTTTTTATTATGTCTTTCAGTCTCTGATTTTTTATTTGGACTCTTCTTATTCCTAATGATTTCGTCGTTTAAACCTAAAAGAGTCTCGAATTCAGTCTTAGAGCTAACCGTTGATTCACTTTCTTTTGACTTATGATTTGATTTATGCTTTTTATGTCTTTTGTCTGATTTGGAGTCTTCACTATTAACTCTTCGTTTATCACTATTGGAATAGAAGTTTGATTCCGATTTAACCACCGATTGATTTAACTCTTCGTCATCGGAGGGGTTATACTCTCTTTTAATTTTATGTTCACTTCTATCATAACTAGAGTTAGACTTTGAATCATAAGAATCTACAAAATTGGGCTCTTCTTTCACTATTGGTTTTTGGTAATTGTCTTCTTCTTGTTCTTCCAATTCTTGTTGTTCTTTGACGATAGCCTTCCACGTCATGCAAAGAAGTTTAGCTGTCTTTCCGATATCCTTATCAGCGTTTTGTTTGCTAAGATTGCGGACAGTTTTGCCGATTCCTGTCGTCTGAATATTTGAAACAAAATTTGTTTTTAAATTTAAATACAATTTATGACAAAAGTTTTCAGAACTGAATCCACTTTAAGTTTAAAATATCTATAAATTTCATCAAAAGAAGAGCTAAAAATTGATAAAAGAGTTGGACATCAGTTCATTAACTGGTGTTATGTATAAGATATAACTCACGTGTAATAACTCAATAGTTATCGGAATCTTTTGGAGTTTATGTAAAATATGTAAAGTCTGTAAACAAATTATTATTAATCTTTTCATTCAATTCATTGAGATTTATGTCAAAGGAGTGGAGACGTCACATATGTTGTGATATTCAATGCTTTCATTGAATTCTATTAACAAACAAATAAATATCAAACCTTTTCATATCCGACTCCTTTTTCCAATTTCTTCTTAAGATGTGAAACTGTGTCCACGTATTTATTCATAACTAATCAATATTTCGATCAAAACAAACTAATTTCTCTTAGATTTCAGTGATTTTCAGTGATTTTCAGTGATTTCGTTGAACCGGTAGTCAGTCGTCACAAACGTTTCAAAATATGATTGTATTGATTGAAATGCAGTCAACAAAACAGTATTTAATACAGAAATACCTTCGAATCAAAACAAGAGAAATGTATTGAGACTGAGTTGAGTCGTATTGTAAGCCATCAGGACTTACAAAACATCATATGATTGGAAGAGAAGAGGAAAGGAGGCGCTGATCGCAATGTTTGCAAAAAGTGTTGCCTTTAACTCAGTCTCACATTTTTATGGAAAACAAAAGGCATTCATATAGAGTTCGTCCATTTATAAACAGAAATTTTGCCGTAAGTAACGTACCTCACTATAACGACAAATGATGTCTAGTATAACATCTAATGAATCATTAGCTTCACTACAAATACTAGACATCATTTGTTGTTATATTAACGTTACTTACGGTTAAATTTCTGTTTATAAATGGACGAACTTTATTGCTTTGTCTGTTAAATACGCATCACATGATTTCATATCAAATATTAAATTGTTGTACTATATGTATATAAAAGGAAAAAAACAATATGAATATCTTTTGTTTTCCATAAAAATGTTGGATTGAGTTAATCTTCTGATGGCAGTCCTTCTCAAATGTTGACGATATGTAATAGAGCCCGAAGTTAACTAAATTTTAGGAACCGAACCGAAACTTTTAAACAAAAACCGAACCGAACTTATTTTTTACGTTTTATTTCTAATGATTAGCGCTTTATAATGAATAAAAATGTATTTTAAATCCCAAAAAATAAATTCTATTATAAAAATTTGGAATTTTTTGATTTATTTTTGTATCAAATTTATAGTTTTTTAATTAAGACTTTGTTTGTTATGCGGATTCATAATATAAGAAACTGTAAACTATTGTCCTTATTTTACAGTTCCTTATATTATAGTTTTTTCTTAAATTTCATTTTTTAAAAACCGAAACCGAAATACTGGAACCGAAACCGGAAAAAACTGAATCGGTTTCGGTTTAGCCGACTTTGGCCTCTAATATGTACTGTTCTTAGAGTTGTGTCCAATGAGACGGCGTTTGCATCGATTGCGTCAATTCGAACAACACTTCACAACAACTGTTTGTTCGCTGAACTTATTATACGATTTGAGAGCAGAAGAGAAGACATTCACTTATTATGAACTGATTTAAGGCTTTTTTGCGATTGTTTTCATTTTCGTAACCAATATTTTTATCGATAAATCATTTAATTAATGGAATAATTTGTGATTCAAATGTCATTTAATTATCAGTATTTGGCATATCATTAGTTGACTATCAGTCAACGGGTGAGTCCTATCTTTCTTAACACTCTTTGTTTATCGCATCTGTTTTTAGAGGTTATTGTTATAAATGTTATGAACAGATGAAAGAGAGTTCATTTTATTTGTTCCCATTTAACAACACTTTCATTATATTATTGACGATTTCATTGAAATATAAATCAAAACCAAATATTCAAATCATTTCAAATATTCGCTCTTTTCTTATATTTTCATTCAAATCAATTTATTTATTACTTACTTATACTCACAAATATTTTATTCAATAACCCTTTTTCACATAATTGTTCTCTCTCTCTCTCTCTCTCTCTCTCTCTCTCTCTCTCTCTCTCCCACTCTCTCCATCCCTCTCTCTCTCCCTCTCCTTTTATTCCTTTCTTTCTATTTATTTATATCTATAATTATATAATAAATAGTTGAGTATAAGTATAAGTAAATTATTAATAATTTATTAAAATTTATAGCTTTGTATTGATTTAATGATTATTTAATTTGAATCAATTGTTTGACAATATTTTTATGAATCAATAGATTTGTGATATGAAAATGAAAATAAATTGATTTTATGTATATATCGTTAAATAAAATGAATGCATTCAATAGATTTGATATTTTGATCGATTATTTTAGTGAATAAAATGTTATAACTTATAAGAGTTAAGTGGAGTTCAGCATAAGATTGATTGGGAAATGAGTGAAAATGGCAGTGTTTACCTAGTTCAAATTGGTCATACCCTTGAAAATTATAGATAAATGAAATAAACATATTTTCTATGATTTTAAACATTGCTTTCAATAAGAAATTATATAAAAAATGTGGAACTTTTTGTTTTACAAATGAAAAGTCTCTCCGATATTAAGTCTCGCAATAAAACTCCAAAAAAGGAGATTTTTATCCTTAAACTCATTTCACTGAAAACGAAATCAAAGAGAAATCAATTTTTCAAAACAAAATGATTTTTAGGTTGAATTCATTTGTGACGTAAAGTAGTTTTGGTTATAATCGGGTGATATTTGTTTAATTAATAGTTTTGTGGACATAAAGTGCTAATTGAGCTCATATTGGGATTGATTTTCAATTATTATAGTTTTAAATAAGTCACTCATCAAATGATGATTGGCCTCATTCTGTGTTCATTCTGTGTTCTGAGGCTTAGAGTCCGCTCCATTTATTCATTTGTTTTGCATAATTAAATATTTTTCTATTTTTATATTTTTTTTTGTTCTCAATTATGGCTAAAAACTGGTCGACTACTTATGTTTTGACAGGAATTGGTTTAAAAGTTTTGAATTCTGTCATTTCAATGATATTTATAGGTTTTATCCTTAAATATGTATTCCTTAGAGGACTGGAATTGAAGTGCAAAAGCTTTTGCTCTTAATTAACACTAAATGTGGAAATAAATGTTTCATTGACTCTTCACTCTTCACTCGAGTCATTCCATTGGATTTTCATTTTAATTGATTAGTTATTCGACAAAAAAAAATTTGATTTATGGAAATGATGTTTGTGTTGGTGTTATGGGAAATGACACATATTTTGTCACTTTTTAAATGATTGGCCAGAAGTGACGTATTGGACATCATTGGAGGTCAATGTTTTACTGTTTGCCTAAAAGACTTTTGGTTGAAATACGACGGATATCACACTTTGCCATACATTCTTTGAGTTGACTATCTTTTCGATTCATTGACCTCGAGGTTACCCTGAAATTAGTGACTCTGAGCCAAAACTGAAAAATTTCTCTTAAATTAAAAGATTTGAGTTCCTTAACACTAACTTGAAATGAAAAGTTGTTTGATCATGCCAGTTCAACACGAGTGTCCCATTTTAGTACTTTGTGATTAACTAAGATATTAGTATATCTAGTTCAATTATAATTCTGTTTGATATGAAATTTGTTTTATAAAACGATGGTTTCGATAGAGTGGGTGATCACTGAGTACTGATCACTCAATAAATTATATTATTATTATTTTACTCGAAATTGTGTTTTAATTATAATAAAAACTAGAAATCGTTTGACACACAATAAGAATGAGATAACTCTTTCATTTGAGTTCAGAGACCCGGAAAATGAGTTTATTGTAGTTATAGTTAATTCTATCCTCGAATATATCATATCATTAGACGCTTATTATCTTTTAATTATCCCTTAAATTAATGATTTTTCTCTTCATTTGATTTATGAATCCATTGTTTCTATTAGTGATAACACATTTTCTTTTATTCAATTTTCAGAAGAGATGTTATCGAGAAGTAAATGATATTAGAGTTATTTCACAAATAAATTATCCAAAAGGGATGGCAACAACGGGTTGTTGTGATATAATCCGTCACAACACAGGAGACAATCGCCTCAATGATAGGGATCCGTTTCTGGTGAACACAATTTTAACCTCAGCTTCCATAGAATATCCGAAACCATTGTCACTAGCAGTGGGTTCTTCAGGTTTATCAAACTTAAGTCATCGAAATCGCGGCCATAAACGTACCAAAAGCGCCGGAAATAATAGTTTACGCGAATATTCATTATATACGGCAACTGGTCTTTATGCTCATCACAATAGAGGCAGAACTCATGTCAGACATTACTCTTCGAGTAATATTCCAATTAAAACTTATTCAGACCTCAATATTTCTGATCTGATCGCTTCTAATCGACTTCGAAGTGGTATTGAAATCAATTCAGGATCTCTTGTTATCGAACAACAAAATGGTAGTTCTTTTTGAACTTTTTTTACTTAAAAAATATTTGAAATCTAAAACATTTGTCATTGAATTCAAGAATTCATGAATTCAATGACAAAATGACAAAATATATCGATTTTTAGACGAAACTAAAAACCTTTTTATTCGAAAATTTTAGTTCACTATTGAAAGGATTTGTTTATCTTTATTCCAAAGCTCTTCAATTGGAAGATCAAGTGGTAAACTGCGGTTTTTTGTCTTTCCGTCCTCAATGTCTGCAACGGTTGGCTACAATTCAAGCATTTGTCTTCTTTTGTTGTATTTTGGTTACTCTACAACAGGCACTCTCTTCGGGATATTTTAATAGGTTTTAGTCTTTATATCAGTTTAATGAATATAATTATGAAATGTTTTATTAGTGTTATTACAACTATAGAGAAGAGGTTTGACTTTCCGAGTAGTGTCACCGGTGCTATTGTCAGTACCTTCGAATTGGGGAATTTGTTGACAATTATATTTGTCAGTTATTTTGGTACTTATCGACACATTCCTCAATGGATTGGAAAAGGGATTGTCATAACAGGAATCGGTTCAATAATATTCGCGATTCCGCATTTCATGGATATTCACAATCCTTTGGGTTCGTTTCAATTCTATTATTTTAATAATAATTATTTTTAAAAATTGTAATTCAAATCACAATTAAAGTGTTTTATTTTTATTTAAATTATTTTTAATATTACAGTTTATAATCAAAATAAGTTGTGTTTCTCTTTAATTCTCTTTGGATTGAATTATGTCTTTAAATAACTTAATATTAATATTTTGTCATATTTTAGATAACGTTAACGTTTCGGGTCCGGTCTCTGATAATACGTGTCGGATTCCAACCCCAGCTCTTAGTTCTCCAGTACTTGAAAAGGCCAGGTATAGGATTACTCTTTTAGTGTGTTTTTCATTAATTTGATTGACAGTCACTTTATAAATCCTGTGACTACTATCGATGAGACGACAACGTGTGAAGAAAGTGGAACTTATAACGCACCGCATATTCTTATTTTCATATTAGCTATGATTTTAATCGGTTGCGGTGGAACTCCTATTTTTACTTTAGGTACCACTTATATCGACGATCACGTCAAGAAAGAGAGCTCTTCGATGTACATCGGTTTGTTTGCTATCATTATTTTTAACAAATTTTCATTCAATTAGTTGTATCCAAACAATAGGTTGTATGTATTCAATGGTAGCCTTTGGTTTAGTCTGTGGTTTCCTTTTGGGGGGATATTTCATTCAAGTTCATGAAAATTCTTTTGGTTCAGGAACTGTTGCATTAGACATATCACCCGGTCATCCAAAATGGATCGGTGCATGGTGGGCCGGTTTCATTATGCTGGGCATTCTTCTCATTTTGGTTTCTATTATAAATCTAATGTTTAGTTATATTTATTAATTTTATTCTTTTTTTAGATATCGATTCCATTCTTTGCTTTTCCAAAAAGTCTTAAACCAAAGACGAAGAATGAAAGACCTTTTCGTTCTTCGCAATCAACTGAAATGATGGATCAGTTGCACAAAACCAAATATGGCGTCGAATCTGCCCGAAATACATTGTCTTCGGTTCAAAATCGAGAAATGGGTTCTCCATATCATAAACAACACGAATACGGAAGGAATATAAAAGAGATCCCGTCGTGTATGTGGAGACTTCTGACTAACCCGGTCTATATGACCACTTGTTTGGGCTCTTGTATGGAATTGGCGATTGTCAGCGGTTTCTTAGTTTTTCTGCCAAAGTATTTGGAAACGCAGTTCAGTTTAGGAAAATCAGAAGCAAATCTGTTCGCCGGTGGAATAGCAGTTCCCGGAGCCTGTGTTGGCATTTTCTTAGGCGGCTATTTATTGAAACGCTTCCAAATGAAGCCAAAGGGTGCCATTCAGTTCGTTCTCTTCTTTAACTTAGTCTGTATGGGTCTCTATACTGCTCTATACTTTTTGGGATGTGATAACGTGCGAATGGCCGGCACTACTCTTCCCTACGCCAATAAGTATTTAATTAACTAAATTCATAATAAATTATTAATTTTGTCTTTTAGTTCTCGTTTTGAGGCATTTCAGGTTAATCTAACGGCTGATTGTAATCTTGGCTGTCGGTGCTCTCCTAACGAATTAGAACCAGTTTGTGATACACAAAATAAAATCAGTTACTATTCTCCCTGTTTTGCCGGCTGTAGATCTGCTGAAAGACATCGAAATGTGAGTTACAAACAAATAATTGTTTTAATGGATTTATTTTAATTGTTTGATACAAATGAAGACTCAAAACTACAGTAACTGTGCCTGTATTTCACTAAATAACAAATTTTCGAACAATCAAGAAGTTACGGCTATTCCATTGGCAACGGCGGGTCCCTGTCCTCAGGTGTGCCAAGCGATGATTCCTTTTATGATTCTGCTGTTTGTCATAACATTAGTCGTTTCGATAACACAAATGCCATTACTTATGATTACTTTGCGGTAATATTTTCTTATTTATAAATATTTAATACAAATGTTTAAACATTAGTATTATATAAATATAATAAACAGATCCGTTGAAGAGGAAGAAAGATCTCTGGCTTTAGGGATGCAATTCGTGATATTCCGTTTGTTTGGATATATTCCTTCACCGATTATTTTTGGTAATGTCATTGACTCGACTTGTATTATATGGAAAGCGCATTGCGGACAACGCACGGGAGGATTTTGTCTTCTCTATAATATCGAACAGTTTAGACTCCGGTCAGTTAACTCATGTTATGTTTCCCTAAATAATGCATTGAATTGCGTACAGATATGTTGGCGTTTGTAGCGGTTTGAAAGTAGCGGCGGGTCTTCTCTTCTTTTTGGATTGGCTTTTGATTTGTTTGCGACACAAAAAAGAATCGGACAAACCTCCAGCCCTTACAGTTGGAGAAATTGTTTCTTCTATTATATCATTGGATAGACTTTCAGTTTTCGGATGGAATACTGATATAAGAGAAGACGACGAGGAACAGCCTTTAGGTCCTGATTCAGGTACTCCTTTATTCACTTCTATTCATTTATATCACAAATAATACTAATTTTATATTTAATTAACTCTAAGATTACAACAGCGCTAACGGTATGGACGAACAGGAACTCAATGATAGGGACGAAGAATTTACTTTTTTGACGAACAAAGAAAGTTATGTAATGTCTAGAGTTTAAACAAATTTATATAAAACACAAATGAACACAACTCTTGACAAATAGGTTTTTATTAATAATCTCTTTCTATTAGATGTCATGATTTAAATGATTAAATCAAATGTATTTGTGTTTAGTTTACTCCACATATTGTCGATGAGAAAAGGGGGACAAAAGAGACATAAAAGGGACAAATCTATAACTCGTTAGTACTTATGACAATCGCTAATTAAATGTGGAATCGACTAATTGAATCAATTTAATCATTTGAATTTAATCATGCTAATCTAAATAACTAAAGAGTATCCCTTTATTTACACAAATGATTAAATGTTTGTTTAAACAAAATGTTATGAAAAACACTTTAAAAAACACTAAAAATGAAATTTATTTCTAAGAAAAATCTATTGTAATATAAGTTATGAAATTATATTTTGATTTTACTGTGATATCAAACATTGAGATGTAATCAACTGATTGACTGATCCTTTTATTGAAAGTTTTGTTTAAAATATAGATAACCAAAAGTTCAAAACATGAAATATTTTAATCGAGAACTGTCTTCGAAACTATCGATACTTTAAAAGTGACAAAAATCTGTGAAATTTAGTCGTGTTTTTGCTTTAATTTTTAATCACTAATTATTGATTCATTATTTAACTTAGTTTTCAGACAATTAATATAAGACTTAATATTCTTTTCTTATATAAATTCATTGCATTTATTTTGAATTTTGTTTCATTTTTTTGAACAAATTATTTAAATCTCTTTTAGGAATAGAATTGGTGTCGACTTAACAGCTATTTTAGTATAAAATTATTTGAATTTTTAGATAAATCATAAGATTTTAATTCGATTTAAATTTATTGATAGAATTGAAAACTAAATGAAAGTTAACTTAAGTTCAAACATATATTAACAGAAATTTTTACTGAAATTAAAATTCTGTCTGAATTTTAATGTTATTTAAGCGATACTCAATTGGAAGTCATTTTTATTTTGAATAATAAATCAAAAGTTAGTGAAAATTTGTTATAAAAAACAAATTTAGAAAATAAAATGAAATTTCATAAATAAAACGATGAAAAAATGCTACTCTTAGTTCAATTTTTCATATTTTTCAATTGAGAACATCAAATTCTGAGTGGAGAGAGAGAGAGAGAGAGAGAGAGAGAGAGAGAGAGAGAGAGAGAGAGAAAGTTCTCATATTCGTGTAAACCAATCATTAAGACTTGTATTTTCATTAAAACAATTAAAAAATTCATTTTAAAATCTTTTAATTTATATCCTAAAGATTATATACATATCTATAAATATAGTAGTATTTTATATATCTATCAAAGGTATGTTAATAAATGTTAGGTATTTGGTTATATATAAACGTATAATATATAAATATACTCATATTTAAATATATATACATATATACACTATATTTATAAATTATAGATGTATAGTAACTATGTTTGGTGTAGTTGTGATAAAAGCATATAATTTTCTCGACCCAATCCGCAAAAAATGTCTAAACCCTGATCCGCCCCAAACCAACTTCTAATATTAAAAGAGCTATGAGCTAGCAAACTTGGCTGACCCGCTCTATTTCAATGTATTTTATAACATAAATAAAACGACCTAAAGTGCGTTCTCAGATCATTTTTACAAAATTAAATTAAAATGCGTTTATAAACATATTTTATTTATGTTATGATTGAGATATTCATAGAGTTTCAGCAAAATTTAAATTATATTAAATTCTAAGCTATCAGAGTATGTTTGGGATCAAATTTAAGATTAACTAAAAGCTTTAAACCTTAAAATTAAACCAACAAATTAATTATAATACAAATTCATTTATATTATGAATCATTATTTATTGAAACTTTGAGCATGTTCTTTTCATATTTCATTACATAAACAGTTTGTGATAAACTTATGGCTATAAAAATATTAGAACCACCGATATATGAAAATAAGCTTTCAATTGCTAAAACTGCTTATAAAAAATATCCAAGATTAAATAGATAAATATGAGCTTGTCTTTGTTTAGGATCAATTTAAAGAAAACAGTTTCAGATGATTCATAAATATAAGTTTAAATTGATTCAGGGTGATTACTAATCTATATTATGTTTTATGCACAAAAGGTAAAACAAATGTAAAAGTATTTGTTAGTCCTATCGTATAAACAAATTTATTATATAATCCTATCGCTAATTATTACTAATTTCTTTCAAATTATTAATTTTTGAGATTTTGTTGTGTCCTAAAAGAACTATTTGACAAACCCTTAGCCAACCCTTTGCGGGTGGACAGATGTTGGCGGGTTTGGGTGTTTTATTTGGAAGACTAGTTTTGTGTATATATTTGAACAAAATGACTACGAAATTGAAAGAATAGGCCCAAAGCTATAAGTTTTGCTTCAATTCTATTGACTCCACGAGAAGTGAGTTTTAGAGAATGTCTGAACTTAAGTGAGTCTAAGACTTGCGTACATTCACTGCGATTCACATTTTCATATATTTTTGTTATTTGAATCAACAGTAGTCTGGATTTGGTTCTCCTTTTGGTTGCCTTAAATATAGTGACTGCTATTTAGACACCGATATATTGTGCCTCAAATATCTATATTTGTTGTAACACTTATATAATAATTATTATTATTATCCTTTTGTTTGATAATTGAATTGACAGCTCATAAAACTATTTTGAAATGTGAAGAAATGTTACAAATTGTAAAAGTTTTTAGTAATAAAAACTTTTTGATTGATATCTCACTTCAAATAATTGAATAAAATTTTGAATCTTTGATCTCAATTTGTTTTTAAATAAACGATCGCTTTATTTGAATTGAGTTTTCAATTAAAGTGTTATTTAGGACTCAATTCCAAAGCAATAATCAAATGAAAGCTTTAGTCAAATGAGTTTCCGATCAAACATTTAATTTGATAGAAGTGAGGGCTGACTACTGACCGACTTTTGCCAAAATGAAATGAAGCCCAACATTAATGAAGACAACACTTGCAATAAATCGATGTAAATCATGTTTTTTTCAAATATTATTTAAGTTAACATTTTATACAAAATTTCTATCAATTTGTCAATAATTCTGTCATTTGTTTCAAACTCATATTTCTTTTATTAATGTCTTTTTATGTCCTTCACTTGCAATGACTCAATTCAAAGCAAATCAAAGGTTTCATTGAATCTCTTAATTTGCAAAACATAACGCATTTCTATGACTTTTCCAATGACTCGAATTTGAGATAAACTTTAAAAAAGAGTTATTTTTATAACAATTTCTAGTTTTAAGACTCACTTTTATTTATGTAAAATTCTTTAAAAAAATCAGTGTCTGAAAGAAAAAAAAGGTAAATATAAGATATTTTTATTTAACAAATAATCGGTGTTTCATAACAGATAAGAAAAATATTCGTCAATAAGTCGAGTATACATTGAGTAAAGTTTGAGCTGATTTGCACTTCGGATACATTGTATGTAATTCTTATCGAATAACAGATAAAACTTATTATTCAAAAGTATTTGAGAATTCATTTAAAGTGTTATGTAATCTAATGAACATTTGATTTATGTTTTAATATCTTTTTAAAACTTAAATTTAAGACTCGAATGAAACTAAATTACAGAAAAAAAAATATTTTCCATAATCTCAACCTTTTATACATAAAATGTTCGGCTCTTATAAGAAGTATTAATTTTTTCCCTTCATTTCAAGACTTGACATAAGTTTTCTTGAAATTAAGTGTTCGATTTAGTTGTGACCTTGATTTTGATTCCGTCACTTGCCTTGCACACATACACACACATTTGCAAGAACAGACAAATATAATCCCTTTAATTCTTGGCCTCTAAACGCTTTATTCACAAATCGCGTTATAACAAAGTGGGTGTCGAGTATCGACCCTTAAATTTCACACACTATCTGATTCCCTGACAAAAAGGAGCATGTCCCTATTAAGTGAGTATTACCTATTAGTTGTGAGATATACCAATGATTAGTAAAAGAAATTCTCTACACTTAAATCAGTCAAAATTAGTTTTTAATTTTATTATAAATAAGTTAATTTGAATAGCAGTTGGATCATTTATTTTAGGTGAAAGGGAAATTTTTAGGGGCACTTTTAGTTTCACTCCTAATACTATTACCTAGTTCATTTAAAAATTATACTCTTTAATAGAGTTTAAAAATACAAATGATTTATTTTCATTTTATATTCTTATATTTTTACTAAAAAAAATAATATACAGATAATAGTTTATAGATTTTTTAAATTAAATTATTTAATAAATGTACTATCTTACTTTAAATCAGTATTAGTTTTTTGAATTTAAATTAAATTGAAAAGTTAAAAAGCATTAAACCAAAATCCAATCATAAAACTTCATCTTAATAAATTGGGCAACCTTTGAAAATGATCAGTTTAAGCTTTTAAACTTAATTATATCTTTAAATATATTAGATCTACATTGTATACCCCCTTAACCTTTTTATCGCAATTTTAAAGTATATATCCTTTTTGAAAATGTTGGCAAAACCAATATTGAGTGGCGATACAATTTGTATGTTAATATAGCATTTGTATTATACATTATATATTTTGTATGTTACCCATCCCTACTCTTTAATAAGTGTTACGGGTAAATGCGGTATATATTTTCATTTAAAATATAATTTAATGTTTGAAATTTTTTGTAAATCTAGAAATAGTGATATTCTAAGTATTTGTTTGAAACCTAATAAATATCTGACATAAAATCATATTTTTGCTTCAAATATACAAAATTATTGACTATTCTATGATTATAAAACTCATACAATAATTGTGATTATCTGTAGTTTTATTTATTGATTAATAATTGATTAAAAAATAGAAACAAGGCAAATTTTAGGCCAAATTTAACTGAATTCAAGTGAAATGACCTGTTTTTTAGAAAATATTTTAGAAGTGATTAAAATTTGGAAAAATTGGAGCCAATATTTGCTTTTGTGAGTCGATAGGAGTCCTCTCATCTAACACTCGTAACACTCATCCCCTTCTAAATTGGATGAGTGTTGCGGATAGTCATAGATGTAGTGCCAGATCCTGAATGCGCAGAATTAGTGGATCCGTCACTTTAGTAATGGTTATAGTCTTTTAAAAGTCCGATCGCTTTTGGATTCTTATTTATTTCGATTTTATCCAAAACTAGTTTCTCAACAAATGTTTAGTTGTTTTTCTCTAAACTCTCTCTAAATCTTTATTTCAAATGATTTGATAGAAAAATAACCGAAAGACAATTGAAAGACAATTTCTAAAAGAATAAGTGATTCCTAAGCGATGGCCGAACCAACAATTAATGGAAAATCATTTAAAACTGATTTAAACACAAATGGAAATGTGATGACTATTGGAATGGGAGTCAGTCCTGAAGATAGTCATAGAAAAATAATTGAAACAACAGATTCCCCAGAAATGGATCCGCTATGTTTGCCGCGAGACAGTGAACTGTGCTTTTCTAATAACTCGGCCAACAATAACAGTGAGAACACAGCGTTTGTGTCATTAGTGGCTGACGACGAAAGAGAATATTCTTGTGGTTTGTGTTCATTACGACCGAAATGGTTGCAAAGGTTCGCAAATAAACAGACATTTTTGGCGATCTTTTGCTTAACTTCTGTATTACAAGGAATGTATTACACATACTTTGTATCAGTTCTGACAACAATTGAAAAACTCTATCAAATTCAGAGTAAAACAACCGGAATGATAATGTCTGCCACAGAAATCGGACAAATCGGTGGCGCTTTACTTCTCACATATTATGGCGGTCACGGGCACAGACCCAAATGGATTGCCTGTGGAATGTTGATCTTTGCTATGGCAGCCATCCTTTGCTCGACTCCACACTATCTCTTTGGGAGTGAAGTCGGTTCTAAACAGTTCACACTTCAGAGAGTCAGCACTTCTCAATCAATAGAAAATCAAAATAGTTTAAAACGGAGTGATTTTAACACAAAATTATGTTCTTCACCGCCAGAGAGTTCATCCACTTCTTCACCCATTTTTAACGACATTTTCAACGATTCAATGGTTTTGAATTCAAGTGATTCCAAATGTGATCACAAAGAGACCATTAATACAAAGTCAAGAATTACGAACACAGTTTTGAGTATTTTCTTCGTAAGTCTTTTACTAATAGGAATCGGAGCGACTGCTGTCAACACTCTCGGCATTCCTTATATCGACGATAACGTCGCTCCAAAAGAATCTCCTCTTTATTTTGGTATGAATTCTGTTTCAGTGATTTTGTTTGTTATAAACTTCTTTAAAAAATATTTCTGTGATTTTAAACTTATGTTAATTTAATTGACGTTAAAATCAAAAATAATGAAAGGATGCCCTCAAAAAACTTATTAATTATTTTTAAAAAAAGGTTATCATATAAATTAATTATTCTTTTGACGATAAATCACTTATTTTATTTTATTTCTAAAATTAATTCAATTCTAAAGAGAATAATATGAGGAATGTCTCAAATATGTCTCAAATATATCTCAAATATAGACTCAAACTGAGTGTTAAGTAATAAATGTTTTTAATTGAATTAAAACTAAGATTTCTGTCGAGTTTTTCATTAAAAATTCAAATCTAATCTGAGTGTTAGTCTAAGGGCACAATTTTAAGTGTAAATCGAAATAAATGTGTTTAATATAACTGTATGTCAAGTATTACTGAGAAAAAAAATGTAAAATTTTTTTTCTGGAAATTTTATCTCCAAATTTGATCGCTATTTATAACAAGTATTTCAATATATTATAGGAATTACTATTGGAGTCAGAATTTTTGGCCCCGTTTGTGGTTTCTTATTAGGATCTCTTTGCACCAGTGTTTATGTGGAATTCCCATTCGGTAAGAGCACTACATCACTACAGCTGTTTTCTTTGGGCTATAGATACTGATTGGCAACAGAAAAGAGTTTTCTAGACCTCGTTATCCAACACTTTTACCACTTATGCCACTCTCATAGAGTATAACCTCTTTGACTACTAGTCACTAACTGTTCCACTTTCAGGTGATTCACAAATAATTGGACTCAAAATTCTCGTTTGCAACAGATTTTACTGCAACACATGTTTTATAATTTGAGCTAAACTTCAATTATTTATATTTAATCCAAAAATATAATTAACTCTTTTTTGAGTCACTCTTTCAGTTGAATACCAATAATATAATCAATGACTCAAAGAAAAACTGAGATAAAAATATATGCCATAAATATTTATGTTTAGAATTATTATTCAATTATTCGATTCCAATAACAGGCACTTCAAGTCTGACACCGAATGACCCGCAATGGATCGGCGCCTGGTTTGTGCTCTTTGTGCTCATTTGTTCCAATCATTGATTAATTTAGTTTATATGTCGATCAGGTGGTTGGGGGTCTTCATTGTTGGTATATCATTGGCCTTCACATCCTTTCCAATGATGGTATTTCCCCGAAGACTACCTCAACCGGACCCGAGTTCTTACTGCCATATCCAACAACAGAATAGTTTATTAGAACAAAGAAAACTATTATTAGCCACTAATGGAAAACTTAAACACAATTCCGGTCAACAAAACGATTCAACAAATATATCGATGGATAAACATTTATCTGAAAGTCTTAATAATGAAATCGCATTAATTATCAAAAATAACAAAAAGAATGGAAAGCCTTCTCTCAAAGATTTTCCCACAGCTATGAAACGTCTTCTTAAAAATGATATTCTTTTGTGTCGAACGGCTTCAAGTGTTTTACATATTCTTCCGATCGCGGGTTTATATACTTTTCTTCCCAAATATCTGGAGAGTCAGTTCCAATTGACGGCAACCAAAGCTAATATGATATCAGGAATGGCCGGAATATTTGTAATGGGAATCGGAATCTTTGCTAGTGGATCTTTTATGAGAAAATATAAACCGAACGCACGTTTTGTCGCGCGTTGGATAGCTTTGGCGGCTCTACTTTATGCTATTGGAATGGTTATACTTATGTTTTTGGGCTGTCCTCTCAACAACTTTGTCGGACTTAATGTCGAGAGGTTTCCAACATTTCATTTAATTCTATTTCTGAAACAATTTTATTGTTTGTAGTGAAGATTATGTCAAACCTTCAGTAGGAAACTGTCAATCAGAATGTATGTGTCCTACCGGTCACTTCTCTCCCATTTGTACCACTACTGGCGTTACATATCTGTCTCCGTGTTTGGCCGGTTGTACCCCGGCTTCAGTCAACGGCACCGATAATGATGTGATTAAACGTTCTTTAATTTTGTCTTAACTTAATTTAAATTAAATTTCAGTTCAGTTATTCAAATTGTAAATGTCTTGAGCCTAATGTGACTGCAAGGAATGGGTCGTGTCCTTTAGAGTGCAATAACCTGGTCTGGTATATATTGATATTTTCATTCTTTGTTCTCATACACTCGACATCAGAGGTTGGGTCGATGTTACTCACACTCAGGTCTGTTAAAACTTGTGTTTATAAGTGACAACAATTTTAATAAAATTAAATTAACGACAGATGTGTTGAGCCTCAGGACAAGGCTCTCGCTTTGGGTCTCATTTCATTTGCGATCGGACTTTTCGGTGAATATAATTTCAATGAATAATTTTAAATAAAATTGATATTACAGGTAATGTACCTTGTCCTATTATATATGGAGCAGTAGTAGATTCAGCTTGCCTTTTTTGGGAGGAAGAATGTGGTAAACGTGGTGCTTGTCGTATTTATGATCCTGTTAAGTTTAGGCAAGTATTTCATGGGGTCACAGCTATAATAATGTTCGCTGCGTTTGTTGTCGACGCTATCGTATGGTTTAAGGCACCAGAAATACAGTTCAATGAAGACATCAAACCAACAGTTAATCAGAACAGTGCAGACAATAACGCAAATGAAGAACTAAAGGCTGATTCAGAGACTCCTCTTTAAACAGAGTTTCTAATTGTTTGGATTCAATATTTTTTATTAATCGTAGAGTTTGTGCCAAAAACTAAACAAAATGTAATTAAATTCCGTTTTAAATCGCATTCAAGTATTTGATCGATGGGTTAGACTGAGAGACATTTCGTACAAATAGTCAATCGATGGCACATCAAAAGAGGAATTTTCTGTTCATTAAATTATTCAAATCATTCAGTTGTGACCCATCAATGGAATACTGAAATACTAAGAACTTAACTAATGAGCAGGGTGATCACCCTTTAAGGGATTATATTTTATAGCACTTGTGCTGTGCTTTCACTCATTTACCTGTTAAGGACTGCCATCATATATCTATTTTCTTACTTTTGATATAAAATGGCATTAAATGTGTTAAAACTGTTTTTTTTCTTCAGATCTCTTCAAATGTTAAGTGAATCGATTGTCTAAAAAAGTTATAAATATTTTCAATTAAATTAAAAACAATTCAATGCTTTAATAACTAATTTTTATTGAAATTTATTGAAATTTAAAACAAGTTTTGAATTTTTTCTTTGAAATCAAATACAAAATGAATTAAAACTAATAGAAAACATTTTTTGAATAAATTTTGGACCAAATTTAGGACTTAACCGTCAATACCTCCGCGAAGTCGTAACACCAGATGAAGTGTCGACTCTTTTTGTATGTTGTAATCAGAGAGAGTTCGACCATCTTCCAGTTGTTTACCAGCGAAGATAAGCCTCTGTTGATCCGGAGGAATGCCTTCTTTGTCTTGAATCTTTGCTTTCACGTTCTCAATGGTGTCGGAGGGCTCCACTTCCAAAGTGATGGTCTTTCCGGTCAATGTCTTGACGAATATCTGCATTCCTCCTCTCAAACGAAGGACCAAATGAAGTGTCGACTCTTTTTGAATGTTGTAATCGGAGAGAGTCCTTCCATCTTCGAGTTGTTTTCCAGCGAAGATAAGTCTTTGTTGATCCGGAGGAATGCCTTCTTTGTCCTGAATCTTTGCCTTCACATTTTCAATAGTGTCTGAGGGTTCGACCTCAAGAGTGATGGTCTTTCCGGTCAGAGTTTTGACAAATATTTGCATTTCTGTTAACAAAAAAAGACAATACTTTAGTTAAAAATTGAATCAATGAATTGTATTCTTTGGGCGTTGGCTCTCATTTGGATCTCATTTTATGGCATTTGAGACAAAATTATTAATTGAAAGACAATTGTCTTTAAAATTAAAAGAGTCGTTACAAACCTTTTAACGATAAAATTCGACGATTTTTTAAATAAATAGATAATCGTTTGAATAACAATTGAGTCAAACGTAAAACAACGGTTTGTGTGTCGTAACGATTATAAGAATTCACTGAATAATAGATCGCAAAACTGTTTGACTCACTTTTATAGCTCACTCTCATCGACGCACGCAATCAAACTATTGGTTCATTTCTACTAATGATGTCATTCACTGAAATTTCCAGAAACTTATAAACCATTCATATATTTCGTGCAAATTATGTAATTCATTATTAAAATTAAAAGTCATTTAGAATTAATTATTAAAAATGAGTGCAAATAATTGATGACAATTGAGTATAATTGATCATGCTTACCTTATAATCTATTGTCATTTGATTATTATTTAGTTAAAAAGATATTTGAAACATAGTGGAGGCCTAAAAGTTATGAGCAGTTTGTGAGCAGTTCTTTAGCTGAGGTCATATGTGTTCATTAGTACGAGTACTGCAGTCAGTCGTATGACTGCAACCAATGACTCAAATACTGAAATAAAACCTAAAATTCAATGACTTTTGCATTAAAAGGTTAAATACTATTCGTAATGAATACGACTTTTATTGTGATATAAAATATTTGATTCAACTTTTTATTTCACAATTCTTACGACAAAAGACTTTAGTTTTATCAGAGAATTCAAAAAAGTTTATATTAAATAAAATGATTAATATTTTGTAAATATTTTCTTTGAATTAAAGCGATATTTCAATAGAAATGATTTAAAACAAAAAAACAAATTTCGGTTCAAAAATAGATAAAAGTTTAGACGAAAATTATTTAAAAATATAGTATTTATTTGCAGTTTTAGTCTATGACTACAAAAAGTAATACAAATTAATTAATTAATTTTATATAACATTTTAAATGTAAGAAAAACTACTTTTCTTTCATTTTATAAAAAAATAAAATTTATATTAAGTAATGATTTATGAAAACAATTAATGAAAACATTTTTTACAAAATAATGATTTAAAGGAACTCTAAATGAATGGCAAAATCAGATGAACTCATAATAAATAATTTGATGTAAATTCGGATTCAAATTCTGAACTCTTCGTCAACTGTCAGTCCATTATTGATGTCATGGTTTTCAATGTTTGACAAAGAATTTAATGGATTAAAGGGTTGAAACGCAGAATTGATTTGTGGAGTAAATGTTGGCGTCGGATGAACTGATAGGACTGTTCGCGATGTTATCTGAGGAGTCATTTGATGTCTGTGTGACACACGTTGTGATGAAGAAGTGGTCGATGAGCTTCGCGTAGACCCGCACTCGACAGCCATGGCTTCGACAGCAGACAAGTCGTGTTCGCCATTCGTTGCCTTCAATCGAGCGATTTCTGCGAAAACAGAAGACAAGGGCTGGTATTTTGGGCCCCAATTTTGCAGATAATCCCAGTTATAAGAACCGCTGAGTTCTTCTTCCGATTGAACTATTGAAGACATGGAACCACTCATTTGTGGCCAATCATCTGATTTAAGTGTGGAAGTGATTCTTCCCCTATTCTGACCTCTAATACTACTAATTCGAGGGGTACTAATGGCTCCCAATTGTTCTAACATAACGTCATCTTCCTCTTCATCTTCGAGAGCAGTGGATGATTCTTCTCTGTCCTCTTCGTGATGGTTAATCACTCCGAGTCGGGCCAAATATTCTGCAGTTGTGGTGACATCACTGTCTCCGTCCTCTCCATAATAATTACTATTTTCGTTAATCATTCGAATTTCTTCGTCCACGTCATCGATATCTTCTTCGACCTCTTCTTCCTCAGCAGATCCGCGACCACTTGAAGCAGAATGTCCTTCACCACCGACACCATTGACACCACTCGCCAACGCTCCTGAAGATGAAAGGGTAACGTCATTATAACAGGGCGGCACCGGTGGAGCCGATCCATAATGAGAAGTATGGTGTGGCTGATATGTGGCCAGATTTGGATCTGTGCCGCCGAAAGTTCCAATTTTTCTAAGAAGTGATCCGATATTATGAGGTCCGATGTGTCGCACGTGATCTGACATTAGATGCTGTTGTTGTTGGTGTTGATGGAGACGAATGACGACAATACTGACCAGAAGTACGACAGTTATCAGCATTAATAACACGATTAGGAATAGTATCCAACCCGGAAGAGATGTTGGATTTGCTGTCGAAACGCTTGAATTGTCTTCAGATTTAATAATTCCACTTAATTCTGATCCTTCGCTAACTATCGATAGATTAACATCAACGACAACCAATGCATTCATAGAGTTGGGTCGACCCGAAGAAGCGGAGACTATAAGTGAAAAGTGTCTCTGAGAGTCGAGACCTGTTGTTGTCATCGATACTGTGCCCGAACTCGAATTAACTGTGAAATATTCGATGAGATTTGTTGGTGAAGTACTTCTCAATGTATAAACTATTCGACCATCGGGTCCACTGTCGGCATCAGTGGCTAAAACCTGCCCCACTTTGATTTGTTGTCCGCCATTTGTAGCGATTCCTTTAAAAGAATACGATTCACTCGTGAAAACCGGTGAGTATTCATCTACTGATCCGATCTGTATTTCTAAAAGAGTTTCTGCTTGTGTGCAGTCTATAAGTCCGACTCCACTATCCATTGCTCTGATCAATAGTTTATAGACAGGGGGCGAGACATCAATACTTTCGTAGTCAATTTGGTCAGTGGTCACTAAATAACCCGATCTCTTATCATAAGTGAATGGAATGATAGTATCCGAGAGTTTGATTACTGTATAATTGAGTAAATCGTTGTCCAAATCAAATGCTTTTAGTTTTATAACTTTAGTTCCAATGGAAACGTTTTCATCGACTATTGCCTTATAGTGAGAGATTGGAAACTGCGGGCAATACTCGTTTACATTAATTACATTTATATTAATTATAGCAAATGAGAAGATAGTCTCGGAGTCAGTTAAGTAAACTTCTGCCACAACTCCTAATCTGTATTTATTTATACTTTCAAAGTTCAATAAGTGATTAACATAAATGATTCCATTGTTTTCATCGATTCTAAAGTCTGACATTTCGTTTCCACTGAATATTTTGTATTTGATTTTATTATAGTTTGTTATCGGTTTTAAGTTCTGAACTTCAGTACCGATCGGTTCGTTTTCGTTGATATGAACATCAAATATGGTTGACTTGAATGCATTGTATGAAGTCTTCTCTTCATTCAATGATTTTATTTTAACGTTTACTAGAATTGAGTTATTCTTAATGTCATTGTTTGGGGTTATCTTAAGGCTGTATTCATCCTTCAGAGGCTTTTTAGTTAAAATCAATTCATTTCCTCTAAGAATAACAAAGTTTTCGTTAGCGTTACCGCCAGTTATCACATAATTTTTATTCATTTTTGGAAGAGTTAAAGTAGTTCTTCCAATTTGAGACAAATCTGTTTCCACATTAAATATTCTGTCCTTTTTGTTTTCGGGATAATTGCTGGTTCCTAATACTCTAATGATAAGCGATGCCTGACTTTGTTCTTCATTTCCCAAATACTTTGCATAAACGATGAGATTAAAAATTTTTGAGTTACGAAACTTCAGAGTCTTATTGTTGTAAATAATTCCTCGATATTTATCGATATAAAAGCCATATTGTCCTGAATCTGATCCTAAAGAATATATAACTTTTTGATTTACATTTTTGTTTTCATGAGTTATAACTCGAAATATATCACAATTAATCGAATGAAGAACACAATTGTTGTCTTCGGAGTCTATTTTAACGAAAAAATTACTTTCATTCGTGAAAATTGGTTTTTGTTGAGAATCTCTTCGCTTCACATTAATTACAATTTGAGTTTTGACGGTATGTTTTGAATCACTCGAAGCAATATTAAGAACGTATCGGTTCTCTAAACTCTTTGAAATGGTTTCACTTAAACGAGATTTTAATGTAATTTTTCCGCTGTAAAGACCGATATCAAACAGTTCTGTGCTCTCAGACAAGTTGTTTGTGCGCTGCTTTTGATATGTAAGCATTGGAAAAGTGTCGACATCATTAGCCGTTAATGTAGTTATGACAGCCCCTACTTCTTCGGTGTCATAAATACTTATCTCTTGATTGGGCGGAAATACCGGAACGTTATCATTGACTGTTTGATACAAAATTCATATAAATTTTAATTTTTTTAAATGAAAATTTGGTTAATAGAAAACCTACCGTCGATTACAATGATTTCAAGAGTGCAGTGCGAAGACAATTGGAAATTGGTTTGAGATTCAGAAGTTTGCGAATTATCGCTATTATCCGCATAATTGGCCACTATTTTCAAGAAGTAATGATCTCTAATTTCTCGGTCTAAAACTGTGTTCGTTCGAATGATTCCACTTCCGGGCGGATCAATAGTAAAGGCATTGTCGTGATTACCCTCAAGAATATGATAAGTAACTGGTTTTCGACCAGAATTTGTTTGTTTGTTATTATCGATATCTATAGCGCTTATTTGAGCGACAAAAGAACCGGTGGGTTCCCCTTCTTTTATACTCGAAATATAATGTTTTTGTGTGAATTGCGGTGCGTTGTCGTCAACTATTAATAATAATAATAATATTAATTTAAATCATTAATTATTAAATACTAACCATTTATTAATTCAATGGTGACATTGAAATAATAGGAATCAAAAGAGTTAAGAGTTTTTCGTCCAAATACTATGACTTCAATTATTGATGGCATCGATTCATAATCTAAAAGTTCTTCTAAAGTAATTCCTCCCGTTTTTTGATTTAAACTAAAATAACTGTAATTTACTGACGAATAGGCAAAAGTGTAGACATAGTTTTGGCCGAATGTTCGCGATTTTATTCCGAGATTAATAACTTCTGTTCCGACAGCAATGTTTTCATTCAACTCTACTTTGAATTGTATTTGTTTAACATTTTTTACATTAACCTCTTCTCCAACAAAAACTTGGAGTAAAGATCGCGTCGCCAAATGACTGTTTGGACTCTTTGATACTTCAATAATGGCCTCATAATAGTCGTGATTAAGAGGTCTTTTGACAACAATAGCACCGCTTTGAGAGTGAATATTAAAATAATCCATAAAAGACTGATGTCCGTCACCACTACTCACTACTCTGTATATTATATTTTCAGTTTGTATTGAGTGACCATCAATTAGTTCTATTGAACCGATTTCAGTGCTCACTCTATACTCATTTTTGGAAGCACTCAATGTTATGACATACGGATAATTCTTTAGTTTTGGCATAAGATTGTGACCGTTATTAAGAAGTGTCACGTGTACTGTCGCTTTTGAAGTATGGGATTCATAAGCACCAGTTCCCACTTCTGTGGCCAACACATTGAATATAAACACATTAGAATTATAGGCTTTTGATAAGAATGTAAGGGAAGGCGTGTGAACTGTTATTTCTCCTGTCTTTGAGTCAATGAAGAAATAACTGTCGAATTCATTTGTAATATTAATAGAATAGAGTACTGGATCTCCGTCTGAATCTATAGCCCTAACAGTCACCACATTTGTATATCCGGTGATTGTATTGTCAATAATGGCATAATAATTGGTTTTGTCAAAAATGGGTGCGTTATCGTTGACATCACTTAACTCTATGGTTAAATTGCAATTTGAAGAATGAATAGAATCACTCACTTCGACCACCAAATGATAGATATTTTGTTTTTCACGATCGAGGGCTGCATTTGTACTCAATTCTCCTTTTGCCGGATGAAGTGAAAACTTGTTGGCAGTATTTCCCGACAAAATCCTATAATTTAGTGCTACTTTAGAAGTAGCGGATCCATCTTTATCCAGTGCTATAAATGTATGAAACAATGTTCCGGGTACTATACTTTCGGGAATTTTAATTTCATAGTTAGTGTTAAGAAAGTATGGGGTGTTGTCGTTCACATCAATTAACTAAATGACAAAAAATAGTTTTAATTAAAACTAATGATTGATTTTATGCTTACTTTAATTCGAGCGAAAGTCTGGGCGTAATGTTTGAAGTTTTCATCAAAAGCATAGATCGGAATATTGAAGGACTGGCGCTCTTCTCTATCCAATTGTTTAATTAGTCTGAGTTCTCCACTTCTTTTATTCAAATTAAAATAATCTGAAAATTGAAAGCCTTCTGGTATGAGATAAGTGAGATTTGAATATCCGAAATCGTCGTTGTCTTTAGCCTCGATTTGTAGTAAAAGAACGTCTGGACTGACATTTTCTGGCACTTCTTTTTCATATATTTTTCTAACAAATACCGGCGATTCGTCGTTAGAATTGAGAACTTTTATAGTTATAATGGTTGAGACACTTATTAGAAGACCTTTAGTATCGGATACGAAAGCGGTTACATTTAGTTTATATTCTTGTCGTCTCTCGTAATCCAATTCTCGATTAAGTGATAGAAATCCGGTCTCAGAATTTAAAATAAAGTCTGTGTTCACATCATTATAATCGTTGAATTCATATTTTATAATAAAGTCTTCGTGACTCACATTAATTCTAAGCTGAAGAATATTTGAGCCAACTTTACAACAGTCCTCTTCCATCTCAACATATTTATCACTAATAAATCCAATGTTTCCGATCCTTTTATCAGCGCTCAATAATCTTACTCTAATGGCAACACTTCTGAAATGTTGTTCCCCTTTTTTTGCCGTTAATGTCATTACAAATTCTTCGTGAAGTAGTTTTTGAATAACTGACTGATCAAAAGGTCTAAACTGAAGAGCGTTAGCATTCAAAATGAATAACCGCTTTAGTATATCATCGGATATAACAGGACTACTGATTTCATATTTTATATTTTGACATTTCGTCGAATTTAAATATAAGACATCAGTAAGTCTTCGATATTTGTTGATATTATTCAGAGGTATTTTGATTTCATATGAATCTGATTTGGAATCCATTGGAAACGGACTGCAATCACTTTCATCGTCGACAACATTTATATTGAATTTAATGTATTGCTTACAAATCTTAGTCCCGCGAATCACTTCTTCGCCATTAATCAAATAAAGAGAGCACTGATCGGAATCAATACAAACAATTAAATTATATTTATCTTTAGTTTCAAAATTTAATTGATTTGAAAGAATCAGTTTTAGATTCAGCCCATTATGACTATCGATCAGAAATGGTATACTTTCTTCGCCCGAATTGTAAAAAGTGTAGAAACCATTTCTACAGTTTTCTATTACTTCATTATTCTTTGTGAGGGGTATATCAAATGATCCAATTTGTTGTCCAATTGGTGTCGACTCAATTACATTAATAGAATGAGTATCTGTCGTTTCATTCATGAATTTATCAAATTTTTTATGAATTAATTCGATGTTATTTCGAGGTTTCGCTCGAAAAACAGTGCCTCCAATGTCTGTAACCTCTGGGAGTGTTGGCCGATATGTCTCATTCTCTATCGGTTTTTCGTTTATTGCCATTACTTGCAATTCAAAACTCGTTGTTGTATTTAGAGGAGGGTTTCCCTGATCTGTCACTATAACAGTTAATCTATAATTTGACTTTTTGTGTCGATCGAGAAGACCCGTCACTATAATTAAATAGACAATATTGTCGTGAGTAGTCAGACCAAAATTTCCGTCCCCTCCCGCTAATGAAACCGTTAATCCAGTCATTGTTTCTCCATTTGATTCTGAATGTGTGGATGAATCACTTGAATCTGCGTCATTCACTGAAACTCTGGCCACTAAATCGCCAACTCTCGCGTTTTCGGCTATTTCTGGTCGCGCGCTTTCCGTCAGAAATAATAAACCAATTGTCGGCTGATTATCATTTATATCAATCACTCGAATCGATACAAATGCTGAAGTCTCGAGTGGTTGAGCGCCTGAGTCTCTCGCAATCACTACTAATTCATGCAATTCTTTAGACTCAAAGTCTAAGGGTTTGGCCACAAATATCCATCCATTGATTTTATTAATTCCAAAATTTGTGGATAAACCCGAGAGCGTAGAGTTTTTACTATGAATTGAATAAGTGATGAGCCCATTATCACCTTGGTCATTATCAGTAGCAGTCACTCTAAGTAAAGACGTTCCGATTGTAGCGTTTTCGGCAATATTTCCATAATAATGGTTTTGACTGAAGACCGGTTCGCAGTCGTTGTGATCCAACTTTTCATTAAAAGTTTTAATTTAATTATTTTTAAAAAATCCTTTAAACCTACTATTGATATCTTGACCGTCATTTCATCCCTGAGCTGAGGCTGTCCGCCATCCAAAGCTTCGATAACTAATGTATAGTTAGAAATTGTTTCCCTATCAAGAGGTCCGTTGACCTGAAGATCTAAATATAGGACGTCATCCTTTTCTCTATGACTCAAAAGTCGAAACGCATTTCCAATATTTCCCGAAACTATTCTATACTTTTGAGTTCCAAATTGACCTAAAATTAGTTATATTTTATTTAATTCAATCATCAAAAGAGTCATAAAAAGTCAAACCTAAGTCGAAATCTCTGGCGGGAGGAAGTGTTCGCTTCACATCTCTGGGTTTACTATTTTCGGGAAATTCTATTTCTATTTCATCGGTTGGAAATTGTGGCGAATTGTCGTTTATATCTTCGATTGTCTTAATTTATTGACAAAATTATTAAATGATAAGAAAATTATGAAATGACTTACAATCGTTACTTTAATGTTGGCACCGGTCAGTGGTATTGCAATGAACTCATATGAAGATCGTTGTTCCCGATCTAATTGAACAGCAGTTCTGATCTCACACGTGGACTGATCTATGTTAAGATCAGTATCAACACCACCATAACCCGTATTAGCTCCCGATCTATGAGATGAGTTAGTTTTATGTACTCCGGGAACTGGAACTATGAGATATGGCGGTTGAGTGATAATTGAAGAATTGCTAGATTTGATGACTCCAATTAAGGTCCCGATGGGAACGCCTTCTAATATTGAAAAGTTGAGCTCTATTTGATCGGAATGTGCGGATGTGTAGGCGGCGGCCACTGAGTCCTGAAGTGACCAACAGTTTATACATTTATCACTTAATAAACATCCGATTATTATTATATAATAATTTATTAAACTTTTATTTAAACGATTTTTCAAAAGTTTTGACATTTTTTTGTTCAGATCTTATGAATCGTCGAAAACATTTTAAAACACTTATAAAACTATTGAGAAAATCAATAGAAATGATAAAACAATAAAAGAAATCCAATTAAATATTAAAAGTTTAAAAAATCAAATAAATAATTGTAATGAACTTTTGGGACGATCTTTGAGTTCAAAAATTGATGACATTTATCAGGAGATAATTGATGACATACACAAAGAACTTTTATTGTGATAATTGGATGCCAACAGAGGAGTTATATAGGATTGAGAGTCGAGTCTAGTATTCATAAAAAATAGTTCGATTCGACGACAGTTCACATAAAAATTTGTGTCCGGAAAGCATTGATTGTCACTTTAAAAAAAAGTTTCCCTTCAAAAGCCATTTTGCAATTTGTGTTATCAGTCATAGGTCTATGCGGGCCGTGATTTCTATGTTGTGCGACCGGATCGACCACTGCCACCATCAGTGGAATTTAAGCGCAGGGCTATTACTGCACAAAGAGACCCATTCAAGGCATTGAACCCTATGATTACCTGAACAGGTACTCAACATTTGCAACAGATTTCTCGCCACAGAGTGACGGATCCTCTCATCTAAACTTTGGTTTTGAAATTATGTTAAAAACTTTTAATGACTGAAAACTTTTCCGAATTCCGAGAAAATATTGATTTCAATGACTTATTAGAAGTCAATAGTTTTGGGAGAATCGGTTCACTTCTTCTTCATTTTGTTCCAAATATTAGTCTATTTTTTTAGTGGTTTTAATGTCGTTTAAGTGTCCGCCACTGAAGCGCAGGTAAAAAGAAATAATGATTTGAAGGGCAAGTCATGCCAACGTCTGTCAATAACAACATATTGCATACAATCAACTATTATAGAGAGGTATAGAAGAGGAGAAACTCTGAGGAGCGATCAAATAGCCTCAAGTCTGTCGCCTAAATGCAGTTCTGATAATAGAGTGGAGCCGTTCCTACCATTAAGACGGCATAAGTGTTGCAAACTCTACTCAAATTTTTCTCTTTAAAACTTTCCGCACTTTTATTGTCTAAATAATAATTATAAGAATAAATACTTTTAGTACTGAAATAAAATCGAAGCAAAACTCTCAGCAATTCCTCAAAAGTTTGATTCCAATCACTAAAACTTTTATAGAATGTAATGAAAGCAAAGAAAATATCAAAATTTGTTTAATTTGTCGGAAAACTTCTGTCAAAATATGACAATAAAAATAACAATAAAGTTTTGACCCCTTAATAGATATTAACACTAATTACTCTCTTCTAAATACATTTAACCCTTTTATATATTTTTAGCCCTTTTCTAATGAAAGTAAGCATATCCTTAAATATATCCACACAATATAAACAAACAATATATACCGAGAATATAAACTAGCACATTTCTACACATTTTTTCAAATTTATTTCTTAATCAATTTTCTTAAGAATGTAACTCAAATTACTAATTTTTGCTTGCTTATCAAGTTTAAATACTTAAATGTATGCCTTTATTTCAAAATTTTGATAAAATATGAATTGAAGGTCATTTTTAAAAGTTATTTAATGATATGATCTAGCTAATTTTAAAGTTCTTAAAATTTCCAAATTTAGTTTATTTGAATTGTTATCAAAAGTGTCTTTTAATCAGATGTTCATCTCTTATATGGAATTTTTCAGAGAAATTTTATGGTCAGTCGTCTGATAATTTGTTAAACTGGTTCTCAACGCTCTCCGCACGCAAATGGTCTGCACTCCAGACATATAATTAGCGCCAATCATTTCAATTCACTTCTATTCACTTGAAATCAACGAATCAGAGAACGAGTTTTTAAAGCATTTCTCTGACATTTTTGGCTCCAATTTTAAAATTCCAAACATTTAATGTTTTTGAGCGCTTTTTATTGAATACAACATTGAATACAATAATTGTTATTGTCTTTTATTTTTAGACTAAAAGTCTTTATTTGGTTTTGATTTCATTTATATTCACAATCTTTTAGAAAAAGTCATATTTTTTTACAAAATTTTAAATTAAAACTTTTATTTAGTTTTAATAAAATATTTGTTTTATTGAAATGACAGACAATACCAGAGACGAAGAATTGCTTTTTGCGGAGCAAATACTAGATATCATTAACAACTCAGATGGCGATGAAGAAGTATCTGATGAAGAAGAAAACCATTTAGAAAATGTAGAGACAAACAACAAATCAAATGAAACTCAAAGTCTTAAATTAATCGATGACTCCGAAGATATATTTGGCGATAAAAGACAATCTCTTAACAATCAAAATGACAATAAGTATACATCAGAAGAACTTTTCGGTGATTTAAGTGACGATGAATTTAATTCAAAACCACATTTGACTGAAGAGGGAAAACGCATTCAATTAAATCTGAAGAATGAATCGCAAAGTATATCACTATTTGAAAGAAAATTCAATAACAATAAAAGCGATAAAACAAAAAGATTTTTAAACAAAAAATCAAAATCTTATGATTCAAATGCAAACCATGAGATAAATCGGGACTTATTTTCTGGAATTCGTTTAATAAATCCATTGATTTCTAGTCAACAGATGAACGAACTGATGAGCGGTCGAAAAATGGTTAAAATGTCTTTAATTAAGTCCCAAATCAATAAATCGACGAATGATATCGACGGCGATTGGGTTACCATTGGAATCATTATCGGAAAAGTGGCCCCAAAAGTCAGCAAAAATGGAAAACAATATTCCATTTGGAAATTAAGTGATCTTAAGACCAAAAATGTGGTCACATTCTTCTTATTTGGCGACGTTTATGCCGAACACTGGAAAGTAAACATCGGTTCAGTGATAGGTCTCCTCAATCCTAAGATTATGTCAGACGACAAAAATAAGAGTTCAAAATATAACAAAAATGAAATTTGTTCGCTTACTATCGATAATTCAGCCAAACTTCTTGTAATGGGAACCGCTAAAGACATGGGTTATTGTAAAGCAATTAAGAAAAATTCTGAGGTTTGCGGCGCTTTAATTAATTTGGCGGAAGAAGATTATTGTATTTATCATATAAAAACCGCTTACAAGAAGTTTAGCTCTAAAAGAGCTGAAATACAGACAACTTTTTCTAATGTCGAACCGAAAAAGTTTGCAATGAATGGAAATAATGGACTTTTCGTCAATTCTTTATCCGAATCACAAGATATGCCACTTATTGAGACCAAAAAATATAATTCGAGTCAATTAAAAGATAAAAAAGATAAAGAAATTGAAAAACTAAATAAAATTATAAAAAATCCGATTTCAAAGGCGGCAAAGAATTTATCCCTTTCTATGAATGAAATAAAAGATGGTAACAATAAAAGCAAGTCTTCCATCATTTCACCAAAAGATATCTTCAATTCAGTCAAAAGAGAGAAAAATGATTTGGGATTCACTCAATTCTGTGTCCCAACACTTGCGAAGGGATATAAAAGCGGACAAATGATTGATTTGAGTACAAAATCTGATTCAAAATTAAAAGCACTTCAGATATTAAAGTCAAAACCCATAAAACCAGAGGATCCCAATTTAGTTAAGAAGAATCAAAAGAAGAGATCCCTCGAAAAGATTATTTCAAAAGTTAATTCGGATTTAAATTCTTCGAAAGTTTGTACCGAATCTGAAGAAGAAAAAAGTGCCAAAAGAGCTAAAAATGAATTAATAGAAAAAGCCTTAACTCGTAAATCAATTAATGATAACGAAGTGGAAATCGCAGAAATGAGAGCACAAAACAAGTACTTCAGTGCTCTCGAAAAGAAGGAGAAAATGGAAGAGAAATTATCGAAGACATTGGAAATCGAATGCGATGTCATTTCTTGTCATTCCTGCAAATATACGGCTCACTCGGCCTCAGACTTATGTAGACAAAAGTTCCATAAACTGGTCAGACATAAAGCCATCAAAAGATTTTTTAAATGTACTAATTGTCAGAACAGAAGTTTTGCTTTTAATCTTTTGATGCCAATAAAGCCCTGTTCTAAATGTGGACAAATTTCTTATGCAAAGACTTCAGTGGTTAAGGTATTATTAATTGAAGTTTATTTCAAGTTTGAGCCTAATTTGAACTTAATTTGAATTTCTCAGATCAAAGAGGAGACATCACTTATGGAGAAGAAATTGTTAATTCGCGGCGAAGAATCAAAATTCTTGAATAGTTTAAAATAATTAACGAATTGAATCATTGCTTTATATTAATCATTAATAATATTCCATTTTATATTCAATTAAATGTAAATAAATTTAAAACATTTAATAAACATAAAAATAGTATTTAAATCAATCGATAGTTGGCGTTGTTTTCAATGCTTTTAATTCAATAAAACTCTTCGTTTTGTTTTCTTTTGAAATCATAAAATTTTATCATTAATTTTGATTCAAAACACAAACGAAAGGGTTTTTATTTTTTTTTATTTAAATAATAATTTGAATTAATTATTAAACGATTAAATTAATATTAAATCGTTGTTAACAAAAATTTAATAAATTGTGGCCCATTTTTATTAACTACTGATTAAGTTGACACCAGAAGAATGGCTGATCCACTGTCACTATTGAGACAATACAATGTCAGTAAAAAAGAAATCGTTGAGAAGAATAACTTAATTTGTTTCGGAGAGTATTGTTGGCCAAAGACTGTTAAAACAAATTACATGATTTATAGGTTTGTTTTCAAATCATTTTTTAATTATTATTTTTAATTTAATTAATGAATTAGTTCTGCAAAAGACGGTCCAAACAAAGGATATTACACTTTAGAATGTCTTCTATTTTTCCTGAAGAATATGTCACTCCAACATCCGGCGTATGTAAAACAGGCGGCCTCTGAAGACATTCCCGGTTTGTTTTTAACTATTTTTTAATTTAAGACAATTTCTAAAATATGTGTCATTTAGTGGTTCAAAGACCCGATCGTAAGGATCTTTTGGCATATCTTTGCGGTGAAACTGCCACCAATCCATCGATAGATAAAAGCGCTCCCATAGAACTTCCAATTTCTGCCTCACAATTGGTTTGTTATTTAAAAATAAAAATATTTTAATAAAAATAAATTTATTTAGAAAAATGAATTGAGTGGAAGCGGTTCGACGTCGTCCACAATCTTAGGCCATGGATTGTCATCAAATGATTGTGAGCCGACACCCAATAAGTTGGCGCGAATGGACGAAATGGAAAAAGTCCGCAAACAATTCGCCGCGCGTTTGGATGCGCCCAAAATAAAAAAACCTCTTCCACCGACTGCTATCACTTCATCTGATCCTTCAAATACGGCTTCACTGAGAGATGCGTTGAGTAACGATCAAATCGCAGCCCTTAAGGTATTATTTTATCTAATAATTGGTTTTTATCTGTTATTATATTCAATAAATTATAAATTAGGCAAAACGTTTGGCCAAAAAGAGAAGTACTATCATTGACGCCGACACTGATTTAGAAGGAAACCAGATATCTATCAGGTATTTAATGTTATCTTACAATACTATCTTTTAAAGATTGCTTTTTAACATTTGAGTCTAAATTATACCCAAAAGTATTGTCCAAAATTAGAATTTATTTTTATTTTATTATATAATCAAATGTTTACGTTTAATGATATCCAGTGGTCACTCTTTTTTCTTTATAATAGAGAATTGATCATGATACAAATGATATAAATGATACAAATAATACAAATGATACATGTTTAGCAAAATATTTATTACTTATTAAAGGGGATAATTTTTAAATGAACTTGGGTAATAAGAATCAAAATTGGTCTTTTATTTTATTCTTAAGATTTATCTCTTAATAATTGAAATGATTTTTTCTTAATTAGTGGTACAATGAGTGCTCCAAACGTTCATTCAGTACTTCTTCAATACGACTCAAACTTCACAAAAGAAATTCAAAATAAAGAAAGAATTTGGAGAAATAGAACTAATATTCTACAGTCAACGGGAAAAGTATTATTTATGTAATACTTTATATATTTTACTAATAATTGTTAACTTTAGAACTTCCAAAAGTCTATATTCCCAACACTACAGTCTTTGAAATCCAGAGAAGACGGCGCTCATCGCAAACCTAATGCACAGCCAAATGCTGTTCCCAACGGTATTAAAGTTTAAATTAATATTTGATTTGTTATTTACTAATATTTCTAAACCGATATCAGTGCCGAACCCTTCAAAACCTTTAGTGACGCCATCGACTGCTTCACAACAACAACAGTTGGCTTCTCAGCAACAGTACAATCGATACGACCAAGAGAGGTTTACTAAAAACGATACCATAGGATTCAGAATTGATACCACCGGCACATATCATGGACTTACTCTTAAAAGTGTGACTGAAGGCTCAGCACAGCCTAAAACGGCTGCACCTGCCAATCAGCACAACCACTCAACTTCTCAGCCAACGCACATCTCCAGTAGTAAACCTCAAAAAAGAGTTTCCAGAACTCCAATAATAATAATACCGGCGACGACCACTTCATTGATTTCAATGCTTAACGCAAAGACTATACTTCAAGATCTCAAATACGTTGACTCAAAAAATTCTGACCAAAGAAGAGAAAATGAAACTCTTATTCAAAGAAGAAAAGCTGATAACACGACAGTTCCCTATCGAGTGATCGACAATCCTCTGAAATTAACAGACGACGACTGGTTTGTACTCAAATTCATTACACAGTTATGCATAAACTCGGAATTAAATTTAAAAAATGCAAAATTTGGAACATTTATTAAAGGAATATAATATCTTAAATAAATTTTATAAATAATTTAGAGATATATTTAGAGATATAATCGTTTCAACATTTATTTGAAGATTTTTTTGTAATTCAGATGATGTGATCATAAATTTATTTCTTCAATTTAGGCAAAGAGTAGTTGCAGTATTTGTGCAAGGACCTGCATGGCAATTTAAAGGTTGGCCATGGGATGGAAACCCGGTTGAGATTTTTGCCAGAAGTAAGTGATTGATAAAAATATTTGTTTAAACTTGAAAGCACTCTATTATTGTTTAATTTTAGTGAAGACATTGTTTTTAGGAAATAAATTCATTTTCGTTCGAAAATCTTTTTAATTACATTCGATACACAATTATAAGACTTCAGTAATTGCAGAGAATTTTAGGGATTATAATTATGTATGGATTATAATGGTGTAAGTCTTATAACGGTAGGGATTATAATTGTGTATTGACTGTAAAAGGATTATTAGAATCGTAACTCATTTTCCTTTTATATAAAACACATTTTTATAATCAAAGAATCTGTAAAAACAAACTTAAGTTTTGATAATTCATACGATTATTAATTTAATTTACTTTTAAAAATGCAGTCAAAGCTTTTCACCTGAAGTTTGACGAAATGAAATTAGACACAAACGTTGCGAAGTGGTCCGTTGAAGTGATTGAATTATCTCGAAATAAGCGTCATTTAGACAGGGCCAATCTTTTAAAGTTTTGGTCACTTCTTGACTCTCATATTATTAAACATAAACATAATATCGTCAGATATTAGTCATATTATTATTAAATAATTTTAATTTTTAGATTACTTTTTGTCACATTAATTAAGGATTAATTATTTAATTGTTTTTCTTTAAAATTATTTAAATTTAAATCTTTTTATTTCCTTTAATTATTCATTTAATAAAAATCATTTCATCGATTTTTTAAACTCAAATATTTAAAATAAATTTTCCAGAAAATGATTTTATAGATTCTATACTATTAAGTATAAAGTTATGAACGATTTTAACGAGTATTGACTAGTTTTGACCATTTCTTTATATTTCGATGATTTCATATATTTTGGTCTGTATTTGGTCTGTATTTTTGTATTAATTGCAATAATAATTATTACTAAACGTACTCTGATTATAATACAGTAAAACCTCTATAACTAAACCTGGGAAACAGAAAATTGGTCGACATATAGAGGTATTTATATATATTTTAATGTATAAATTATTTAGTTTTACACCTCTCTATCTAATAGTAAAATCCTAGTTTGATATTTTCAATTTCTAATTTTGTTTATCAAAATTGCAATGATTTTAAAAGTTAATTAAATAAAATAAATGACCCCTTTTTGACGATCGATACCAAATAGTAAATTCATATAAAGTACTTATCTTATGAACTGACGATTTTTTAACCGAAATATTGAAAAATTAAATAAAAATTAAAGAAAAATTCAATTAAAAGATAATTAAATAAAGGGTTGTTTGATATAAAGTTAACAAAACATTTGAAGGTCCAAATAAACATTGATTTTGTTGTTAAAACCCATCAGAAATACTTTTTTACAAAAAAATACAATTTATTCATTAGAAGGTGAAATATTTAGATTCACTAATTATTAAAGGGTTTATTTTTCAAGTCCAACTATTAGTCCTGAAGTATAAGAATCTTTAATCGTTTAATTTGAATATAAAATATTTAAATAAATAAATTTATTGAAAATT